>CAJVPT010005688.1:0-11893 GCA_910592055.1 Acaulospora colombiana | reverse complement strand
GATCCACTGTGTTTGGATTTTTTTGATACTGAGTAGTTCTGTTATCGTGTTGGTAAGTATCTGGTTGGGCTTGTCTTTCTTCTTTTTGTTAGCTGTTGTGTTTAATTGGTTGTTTCTAATCGCATTTATTGCACTTTGACTGTCAGTGTAGAGACTGATTTTTCTTCCTTGGTTAACCGTGCTCAGTGCTGTTAGGAGACTTTATAGTTAAGGATTTAAAAATTGTCAAAGTTAAAATTTATAATAAAAACATAGTAAGTGAACTCAAACTTTTGAAAGCTACTGTATTTATAGTAATAAAACACATATATCTAGCTTGATAGAAAGTATAAAAAAAAATAAATAAAATTCAAACAACCCAATAAAAAATATCAAAAAGGTTATAAAACATAAAAATCAAATTTTTTTCTTCAGATTAAAGAAATATATAAATAAAATTATATAAAGTTATTTTTTTTATAAAATAAATAACTCATCTCTTCAATAAAAAAATTTTTTTTCCATTGATTCCTTTTCTTTAAAAAAATTTTTTTTTGATAATTTTTTTGAAAAAAAAAAACTAACCTATTATACTTTATCCTTTAAAGATCTGGAAATTAATAACAAACTATAATATTCAACCACTTTTCCAAAGATTCTTTTATCAATTAAAAAAAGTATAAGTACATAACATTATTTTAGTTCTATTTTACTTTTTTTTATAAGGAAAGAAAAATACATTTATAAGCTGATTTATAGTAAGCTTAGAAGAGTCAAATATCAACTTTCTAAGCTTCTAGCCAGGTCAGTATAAGTTTACACCTTTCTAGGTACTAGAAGAAACTTTATCAACAATAATTTTCATGGATAAATTAGAAAAAACTCAAAGTTTATAAAGCCCAGCAGAATATCAAAGAATCTTAAAGACTAAACAGCAAAGTATCCTAATTTCATACATACCTGTTTAAACAACAAAACAAGTTATGCAAACACATATATGTTAAATAGTACAGTATCAAAATAACATATTAAGGTCTATCAAGAGTCTGTAAACAAATCATTTATTCTTTATAACAAAGAGAATTAACAACTATTCTAGTAAACAAGTAGATCCAAATAGGAAAGATCAATAATTTATTCGAGTAAGCAAGAATTCAAACAAAATGACAAACAAGCAATCCATAAATATTGCTAAATATAAACAAACAAAAAAGATAAACAAAATAATAAATTAATAATTTGTCCTTTACATATTATAAATATGATAAATAAATAGAAAATTATATAAATTGCAAAGAAGAAAGAGCTCTATATCCTTGATACAATAGTTAAAATAGCTGAAAAGCATGATTAAAGTAAAGAAATATAGGTTATTCAAATTATCTTTAATACTTTTACCATATAAGACAAGTCTAATCAAATACTAGGATTAGTAGAATACTTAATACTTGATAGTATTCTAACAAAAATCTTAAATATATATCCAACTATATTCATTAAAACTGAGTTTCTTAGATAGTATATTCTATATCTATAGATATAAGGTCAAGAAAGAAAAGAAAACCTTATATTATTCTTCTTGGAAGAAAAAGTTAGACATATCTTGAAACAAGATACTAGCACAAATGGTATATTTTTAAAACTTTCCAGATCAAAGGTAAGCTCACAAACTTCACAATAGGAAATTTAATCTCATAAGAGAATACTTCTTCAAATAAGAATATGTAAATTCAACCAACAATTGAAATTGAAATTTCAAATAATAACAAAATTAAAATGGATAATAAAGAACTAGAAAAAGAGCTTAAAGAAGAACTTGAAATGAAAAATATTCAGAAAAGAGTCAAAGAAAAAAATATAATAGAACAAATCTTCTATAATATATAGAATAGGTCTAAGCTATTCAGCTTAAATTCATTTCTTAAACTAAAAAAAAAGAATTCAAGGTTGAAATTCTTACTTCTAGGATAATAAGAGATACAAAAAAAAAATAAATAGTCTATATCCAAGATGTCCTAATTTTACCCAAAGGCATGCTATTATTTAGAAAAAACTTTCTCAATAGTAATTCTTGAACAACTTTTACCTTTTAAGAAGTTGAAAATATCTTATAATATATAGAGAAGATCAATTAAAAAGAAGAAAAAAACTTTACTTTGATTTCAATACAGATAGAGAAATGGAAAACCTCATACTCACTACAAGAAAAAAAGTTTTTCAAACAAAAAATAACAAAAGAAAAAGATATAAAACAGTAATTGCTATGCTGATTGATCTTGATCGCATTTATATTTGTTGAGAAATTAAGATTGTTTTATAGAAATATAGAAAGGTCTTAAGTATTTATTTTTATAATCACTTTTGCTTTTAAAAAAAAATCTTGATTTTTTTTTTTAATGCTAGCTCAGCCTTACTTTATTTAGATTAAGTAGAAATGTACATATACTTTATGCTATAACTACCTATATTAACCAAATTAGTTCGATAGAAAAACTCACCTCGCAGCCTATTGCCACCCTAATGGGAGCTAACCAACCAAAGCTGGACTAGTGCTATATAAAATAGTAAAAATGTGGGAGGGGTGTGTAATATTTTTTATGTATTTTCCTATATAATTGTTTACCAGGTCTATATATTGACCTTTTATGTGTTTTTTAAATGTATTAATCTGTGTACTTTTCTATGGAGTGCTGTATTTGAATGTTCTTTCAATTCTCCATGTAATACTGTACCTTGCAGTTTTTTTTATTTCTGAAATTCCTCATATCTTTGAATCCAGATATTGCATAGGTATTTGCTAGTCTCTTGTCTGATTTCTTTTATGCATTTATACAGTATATTTGTTGTTTGTTCGGAATGCATTTGACTACTAGGTTGTATGTCTCTTTGAGTACAGCTCTTTTAATAGTGCATTTGAGGTATTCGGTGTACTTCAAGGAATTGTTTCTTAGGTAATTGTTGATTTGTGCTTCTGTGTCTTTTATCCCGCTATATTGTCTAACTTTGTTGATGATTGTGTTTATTATGTGCTCTTCTGTTATCTGTCGATGGTTCTGACATATGAAAGGATGTGTGTTTGTCTCTTTGGATCTGCAAGATATGCATTTGTCATCTATGTACAAGTTTGGAAGTCTCTGATAGAGTTTTGTTTTTGTTGGAAGTTCTTTATTCCATAGGCATAAATTGAATCTCCTTTGTTGTTGGTCTGTCCAGTTGATGTGTTGTTCACTCATTCTAGTTTATTGTAGATTGGTCAGAGTTGTATCCCAATGTATGTGTTTGATGATCCAGTCATTGAATTCGATTCTTGTTCTATTCAGTAGTCTCTATCTGGCTAAGTATGTTGCCTTGATCAGTTCTTTGGCCATGGTTTTGATGAGGACTTCGAGTGTGTTGTTTCCCATTAAGGTAATAGCATGAATTGCGAGTTTTTTGTGGGATAGGTACTAATTATTTTGTATCTTGGTGTCATACTCTGATGTGTATCTATTTTGACTAGTTTGTCTGCTTGTTCATTGTATTTGTTGCCTGAGTGAGCCTTGACTTTAAGGAGGTTGATCTTCAAGTGGTTATCAGTAACTATATCTTTGAGAGATTGGAGAATCCTCAAGTTTTTTTGTTTTCGCAAATTGTATATATAGTTTTTCCTCATTACTTTTTGAATGCTACTGATTGCTGCTTGGCTATCTGTGTGTATGTTAACTCTGCTATATGAGGGGAGTATATTGATTGCTATAAGTATAGCCATCAGTTCTGCTCTAGTTGAGGAGGGGAAGTTTTTTATCTATCCTTGAAAATGGAATTCTTGATTGTTCTTGAATATTATTATTCATCCAAAGCCTATGTAATATTAATTGCAGTGACATGACATGGATCTATCGGTATATATCTCAAAATTGATCTCATTTTGAATTTGCTTTGTGATCATAGTTAGTTCTTCGAGGATGAGAGATGTTGTAGCCAATGTCTTCCTGATCTGTTCGGATACCTTGTTCTCAGTAGGTATTTGTACTTCTACCATATAATTTGTTGGTCTGTATTCCTGTTCTGTAAGCATTGTTGAGATTGAGTTTGGTGAAGCTCTGTTTCTGAACATGTTGTCTGCCTTTATAATATTTGGTTGTGTTGAAATTTTACTTCATTGTACCAAAATTGTTACTATATTTTGTTTGCTGACTATGAAGGTACATGTAGAGTTGAGTTGGGTCTGTTGATTTATATTGCATCCTGTGCATTCATTTAGAGGAGATTCATCCGGTACCTGTGTATAGTGCCTGTAGACTGTTGAGTTATTATCTATCTTCCTCTGTTTTCTGCCAATGATTAGTTCTATATTCTTTTCCATTGCTATCTAATGTGATTTTGCTATCAGTGTGTCTGTTGTTGATATGCATTGTTGAAAACAATTGATTTGCCCTTGTTTGTTGGTCATCTATGTCTGTAATTTGTATTGTAATGTAAAGAACCATAATGGAGTGGGACCTGGTATTGATTTTCAGTGGATTCTTATAATTTGGCACCAGTGTAGCAGTTTCTCTCTTTTACTGTTGAGGAGTTGTCCTGTGAATAGAATGTTTTGTTTTTTTAAGTTGTGTTGAATTTTTCTATAGAATTCTGGATCTGTTATTTCTTCGATAGTAGTATCTACCCTTTTTATGGTTTTGAAATCACCTGCTTGGACTTTGTAGAAGGTGAAACCATACGTTCTAAGCATTCGGATTATGTCATATGTAAAATTTCTTCCTGGTTCTAGAAAGGGAACTTGTATATGGTTATATATATCTTTGATCGACCAAAACATATTTTGTAATGATTGTAATCGGTGGCGTGTTATGTCTTCTGTAATATTATTTGGTTTACTCTATTGCACCAGTTATTGGCATGTAACTGTACTTGTCTATCCTATATATGCATTATATTATATTCGTGTTTGTTGTAGAACATGCTGTTAGGTACTATGTTGGCGAGTCCTATCTTGTGTTTAAATGTTGTTGTCAGTTTGCTTATTAACTGATTACAAGTTTGTCTGGTTAGTACTATATCATTGCATAGATATTCTATACTGGGCATCAGAACATGGCTGATTATATATTGTGCCTGTTTGTTAGTAATCCTTTTCATTGCGATTAGTGTGCGTGTGCAGGATACCTTCTGTTTTATTAGGAATTTTTGATAGTTTTGCATTCTGAGCTGTTGTACCATATTCCTAGGATTCTGACTGATGTGTTGGGAAGGCATCCTTGTATTTTTTGATTATTCATCAGTACTCCTTGTTCTAAGTCTTTCTCTGTACCATTGATGATGATTAGCTGTGACTTGTTAGGATTAATTTTGATGTCATTAATATGGTAAAATTCTTTTATTGTATGTATGATTCATTATAGGTCTGTTCTATTGTTCATTGTCCATGTTGTGTCATCCATATATGCATTCACCGCTATATTGATAGTCCTCCTTTCTCATCCTGTCTTTAGTTCTGTGCATGTTTTAAAACTGATTGTATATCCTTTGTGTTGTTGACTGATCATGGATAATAGTGGGTCGTAGAAAATACGCCACAGTAATGGAGATATTGTATCTCCTTGATCTATTCCGTCTCTTACCTGATACTCATCTGTTAGTTTATAACATGTTATAATAGTATTGTAGCAGTCTCAGAAAATACTGAGCAGAATTGTTATTATTGTATCTGATACCTTGATCCTTTGGAGTGCCAGTTGTAACATTTTTAAATTAACAGAGTCATATGCTTTGGACATATCTTGACTCAAAATCCAGACTTGCTGTTTGTTTCTTTCGCATATTTGATAATATTGCTAAGTATATGAATTGGGTCTTGAGTACTACTACCTGGAAGTACTATCCAGTTTAGTTCGGACAGTATCCTATTGTGGGTTAGGCACTTTGCCAGTCTATCCATGATAATTTTGATGAATATTTTCCTTCCTGCATCAAGTAAAGTAATAGGTCTAGTGATGTCCAGGTTGTGTGTCCAGTCTTTGGGCTTGGGTATGGGATATATGTGTCTCCTGCTCCATTCCCTGGGTATAATGCCTTGTTGGATAATTGTGTTGAAAATTATTTTGAGTTCTTTTCTTGCTTTGTTCTTTAGATGTTTGTATGCAGAGTATGGTATCTGATTGGGGTCTGGAGCTGAATTCGAGCTGCATTGCCTAATTGCCTATGCAAGTTTCTCTGTTGTGATCTCCTCTGTCATGCCTTTGTAGTAGTACTGTTTAATGTGTAGTTTGGGACTATATTCAGACTGCCACTTGGGATGACATTCTAGGTTTTGGATGTTTCTGTATATTGTCCAATTATAGAAGTGCTCCTTTATTTTGATCTTGGTTTCTGCAGGCTCTGTGATTATTTGCATGTCCTCTCCTTGTTGAACAATTAATTTGTCTAATTGTATCTGTCTTCTGGGTCTTTTTAGAATACTGTTAATCATGGCACGCTTGTCACTGTCCTACTGTTATTGTCTGATCTGAATTCTTCTTTTTATGGCAATGTTCTGTCTTCTATGAGAGATGGCCTTCGCAACCGTTTTGTGTGCCTTTATATTCCCTTGGATTACTTTACACCATTCTTCGAGGTATGTATCAAAATGTTCAGCTTCTGATTTCTTGAATGTGGTCACTAGGTCTGAAATAGATCTTTATATAATTGTTGGAATTTGAAGTGACTGATGTACTTCCTCTTCTCTCTTATTTGTCTGTTCTTGTCTTACTTGTGTAAGGAATTTTTGTAACTGTATTATGAGTGGTACTTCATCTGTATCTTTGAATTGGTATCTTTTTCTCCGATAGGATTTCTTTTTTGGAATATATTTCTTTGCTGCTTTCTGGATAGTGTCGCTAAATCAGTTTCATTTATGATCTAGGGATTGGTGACTCATGCATTCTGTTTGTATATTGCACTTGATATATTCACTGAACTTTTCCCATTGTTGAGCCATGGCAATTTGCCAGTTGTACCTGTGGTTATGTTTATGATAGGTTACTTGTTTGGATGTGTTGATATTTCATACTTCTATCTCTGCTATCATTGTGATGTGATCACTGAGGATTGATGGTGTGGTAAGGTCTTGAATAGAGACTGTTTTTGATTGCAATATTGCTTGTAGCTCATCCATATTTGATTGATTCTGCTGCTAATTTCCCCTCCGTTCCAAGTATATTCTCCCTTTGTTGGGTTATGCGTTTTATATATGTCTTCCAAGTTGTTGTCCAAAAGGACTTGTATTTGTTTTCTTGAAGGACTGTGTTTCTTAAATATCTTTATACTGTTGTGCTTATCGATTGCCAGATTGGTAACTCCATTCATGTCCCCCACTACCAAGAGGTGCCATCCTTTTTCTGTTGCTTCTTTGATTCATTTATTTAAAGTGTTGAGTACCATTTTCTTTTCTCCTTCCATATATTGTACAGGGAAATATACTCCAATTATTCTAATATTTTCTTTGTATGGGAAGGCCAGGTCAGTTGCGATAAGTCTTCCTGCAAGTGTTTTATAGTTGTATATTGTATATGTAATATTCTTGTTGAATATTATATTCAGCCCTTGTCTGCTGGTTTGTGCTTCTTTGTGTGTCCATATGATTTGGAATTTCTTGTGTTGCCAATGGTTGGATTGTTGATGTGAGCCATTTGTCTTTGTAGTGACTATAATATCTCAGTCTGTTGCATCGCACAGGTTAAACCATGTTTCACATTTATATATCTCTACTAGACCTTGAATGTTGAATGTTGCGACTTTCTATATTGGTTTATGTTTTCTATGTGTTGTTGTGTTTGTTGTTGTGCTAGGTGTTATGTTATTTGTATCTGAAGTATGATCTAAAGTTATTATTGGATTGTTTGTTTCTTCTGTTTGTTTTCCTGTTGAATAACACGAGTTTGTTGTTTGGTTGTTTCTAGGGTTACTTGATTCTTTTATTGATATGGACTTTGGTTGCTACCTATTATTGTTTATGTGAGGGGGAGGGTGTGCTGCCTGAGATGGAGTTGAATACGGTGTTGTACATTTGATCTATATGTTTGTCAAGTTTTTGCATGGATAACTGAATATGCTGTTGTTGGATATGAATGTCTTGAGTACTGTTTTGGAGTATCTGTTACTGAGACTACTTCTGTATCTAAAGTGAAGGTATCTTCATCCATTTTTTTGGTGTAATCTTCATCATATGTTTCTAGATTAACTATGCGTTCCTCTAAGTCCGCTATATCTTCTTTGATTTCTTGTATCTCTCGCTTGATTGTTTTGAGAATGTGTAGCACTTCTGCCATGGTTGATTGAAGGGGTTGATACTGTGTTTCATCTTCTTTGGGTAGTCTTGTTGCTGCTGCATAGGAGCTTGGCCTGGCCTTCCTTTGATTGTTGTGTGTGGTTGCCCTTCACCTTATAGTTTCAGTGCGTGCTGACCTGAATCTGTTGTATAGTTTACTGAATCTATTAGCTTGTTCTGCATTATACTGATTCCAGTGTATCCTTCTTTCTTTGATTGGACATTGGGCAACTAAGTGTGTTGCATTTCCACAAATAGTACAAATTTTGTATCGATTGGTTTCTATTCTACTTGGGTTTCTCCAAGGAGAACGTTATGTGTTGTTGTTGCTTCCAGGTCTTCTTGATTTATGAAACCAATTATTGCAAACCACTTGCACCTGTATGACATGTGCCTGGGAATGTAACATGTCTTGGCCCTAGTTTGTTCACAGATAAGACTGAGATTGAAAGCTGTAGTGTTGGGGGTAGGTTTGTTAATTTGACTGTGATATTTTTATGTGCTTTTATTTGGTCCATGTCCCATTGTGCGTCAGCAATTCTGACTGAGTCTGAGCATAAAAGAATACTCCATTTGGCAACTAGGTCTTCTTTTACCTGTTTGTTTACGTAGGTGATGACTGCTGATTGTCACATTTGCTGTGTAGACATGTCGATATTGGTGATCTCTCCAAATTTGGCAAAGGTCTGTTGTACCTCTATGAATTTTGTGTCTAAAAGGATATTCCATACTCTGATACTGTTTTCTTTATTTGGTCTAGGGGATGTGAAAGCCATGTGTTCAAGATGAGCCCCATCTGTTTCAAGTAAGGTAGTGTTGCATGCTTCTTCTGCAGTATGGTGATCACTAAAAATGGCAATGATGTGTTTTTCTTCACCTTTTCCTTCACTGCAGGTAGAGAGAAGGCCAGTGAGTATGTTCAGGCTTTTTGCGATATGTGCAATCTTTTGGTTAGTAGTTCTTCCTGGGACTTCTGATGCTTTAATACCTGTCTTGACTCTTTTTCTTCCAAATCTTGTTGTTGGATCAATCAGTGATCTTGATCTGGGTTTGCTTACTCTACCAGCTGATATGTTTCTGCGTGAGACTTCATGCTACTGCCCACTAGATCTGGATCTTGTCTGGCTGCTATTACCTGATTCCTCCATCTCTATGTCTGAGTCATCTATTCTTGCTATTGTGGATGAGACAAAAGAGTCTTTATTTTGTTCGATTTCTTGAATATCTCTACTCTGATCACTATTGTTCAATTGAGTATCTTGTGTGATCGTTTCTTCCACTTCATCACTTCAAGTTGGTTGTTTCTGATTGGTTTTCTTTTCATTGGTGGTTTCTATACCTGTAGTTGAAGCTTGGCTGACATTCTGGTTCCTTTGTTGTTCGTTTCTAGTGTTTTCTGTAGTGGTTTCTCTCACTTTTTCTTTTTTTTGGGGGTTCGACTTTGTTGTCTCCGTATGGGCTTCTTTGCATAGCAATCTTGTGTTATCTTTTGCTAGGGTGTTCTTATTGTAGTTGGGTCTGCCCTGGGTATATGAACTTATTCGGTCTCTAGAAAAACTCATCTTTCCATTCACTTTTCTTCTTATTTCCTAAAATTGCCTAAAAAAGAAATTTTTAAGAAAAAAAGGATCTGTAGGAAAGAGTTTTTTTGTGTAAAGAAAAATCAAGATATAACTTATTCTAAATTAATAAGACTTGAATAATAAATGATTTATTTATATAAAAACAGATATCTTTAAAGCAATTTTTATAAAATATAAACCAGACAATCATAAAGTTGATGCTATTTTCAAAAACTATAATAACTAGTCTTTATGATTATATAATATATACAATATTTTTACAAGTCTCATAGCAAGAGCAATACAATATGCAAAAGTCAAATTACAGTATATTACATACCAAGAAATTATTTTACTCTAAAAAGAAGAGAATATGCAGTAGTTTATTTTACAATAGTAGAAGATCTACATAGACTTTGAAACAATGTATATTTATGTATGGCCATAAACTCAGCTAGAGCACTAGGGAACACTTTGAAAAAGAAACAATGCAAGGCAATAAAGTAACTCAAATTTATAAAAGTAATAATAATGAGAATAAAGCCTATTCTAAAAAAACATAGATCAAATTACATTCAAGATAACTAGGTCAAACTAATATTAGAAACAATATTAGGATAAGCTGATACATAACATCTGAGGAAGACTCAAAAACAGAAAGTGATTTTAAGAAAAGGACAAATCTAGAAAGAAGTGAAAAAAGAAGAAGACACAATTCTTAAGGCAATAAATATATTATTAGAATAATAGAAACTTTCAGATATTTTACTATAGTAGTAATAAAGCCAATTAATTATTGCAATAGAAGAAGAAGTTCACACAATAAATCTAAAAGGCTATATCCTGAAAAAGTAATTAAGACCTTCTTTACCAGATTCAAAATAATCTTAAATGATTAAATAATAGAATAAATCTAATTAAGAAGAAAACAGTCAACCAGAATAAGATAAAAAGAAAGTAACAGAACAATTATTTCTGAGATTATCACTAGTTCAATCAAAGTATACTAGAAGAGAGTCTGATTCACAAGAGGAAACAAGTTCATCCTAAAAAAAAGTGCAATTCCAAAAAAAACAGTATATATCAACATAATATCTTCCTATATAATATATGGTATATCACTTAATAACTTTATTAGTATAATCAAAAAGAATTTTATTAATAGAATTGAACAAAAGTATATATTATATAATAAGTATACTATAAATAACTCTATATTAATTGATATTACCTCAATTGGAACTCATAATTTTAGAAAATTAATATTAGCCTGAATTAGCAAAGGCTATATAAACTTATATAAGAACTAAATATAGATATTCTAGGTATCTATGAAACCAAGCTGACAAATAAAGTAGCAAAATTTGTTTTCACTTTATAACAAATACACAAGTTTTTTTACAGTAAAAAATAATGAGAAATTTAAAGAATCTGAAGTGGAACTTCTCATTAACAAAAATATTGAGAAAAAGTTGGAATCTATTAAAAAAATAAAATGTTATATAATAGATACCAACTTTAAATAACAAAATACAAGCTCTATATCTATCAAGTATATTTGCCATTTGAAAAAACTATTAGTAGATGATTACAACAACTTCTTCAAAATAAAATTCTAGACAAATAGAGAAATCATTTCAAGATTATAATCATAGAAGATTTCAATGCAGTTATTAATCCAATAAAGATCAGCTACCCATTAATACTAGTTGAAATTGTGACATTTGACAACTGAATTATTACTAAATTTAAAAATATATGTTAAAAAAAAACAAAGTTAAAAACTTATAAGCTATTTCACAAGAAAGTTAATTTGAGATATAAAAAATACCTAGTAGCAAGTATTAGATAAGTAAATCTTTAAAAAACTGATATATAAAATTAAAACAATTATTTCTAAAAGATTAATTAAAAAAATTATATTATTATTATTAAAAATAGATCTCTAAAGGAAAAGGTAGAGATATAATAACTCTAAATATACCTCTAAAAAACTCTTTCCGCTGATCCTAAATTTCCTTAAAAAATTTCCTTTTTCGGTAATTTTCTTGGAAAACTCAGAAGC
>CAJVPT010005687.1:0-11895 GCA_910592055.1 Acaulospora colombiana | reverse complement strand
CCTAAAAAAGAAATTTCTGAGGATCTGAGGGATTTGCGGAAAGAGTTTTTTTACAGTTGCAATATTAGTTCACTTGATATATTCCGATATATATATATATATATATATATATTTAATAACCCTATTCAGATTAGGTATGTATACTTTATTAAATGTTCATATACTGTACATTTTAAATGATTCGCTAAAGCTAAGACTTTATCTAACTCACTTGTCACTGTTTTAACTTAATATATCAAAACTCTAAGTGTCACTTTGGAAGTAATTTGGCACTTCGTTAATGGTTCAGATGAATACCCTTCCAACCTTTAATATCATTGCCCGCAGATCATCACTGCATATTCAGATATTTATATATATATATATATATATAATTCATATATACAATTGCTTCCAAAAGTTTGAGTTCATTTACTATATTTTTATTATCAATTTCAACTTTAACAATTTTTAAATCATTAATTATATAGCTAAAAATTATAAAATTTACATATATTATGTCTTAATACTTATTTTATTTCTTATATATTTTTAAAAAAATTTTTATTAATACATTTTAAAGTTTTATTATTGCTAAATATCTTTATTTTTTTATTAATTATTATGTGATTTATGAGAACAGCCAATTAAAAATTTTCAAAAGTAATGATTTGACAAAGGAAGAAATTTTTTAACAATAATAAATCTTTAAAAATTACATAGAAAAATTTTTCTAAAAAATATAATAAATAAAATTAGTATTAAAATATAATATATATGAATTTTATAATTTTTTGATTTTGTTATCCCTTTTACAATGAGTAATAAAATATAAATTAAAATCAATCAAAAAAAGTCTTACTGCATATACAGTCTATCACAATTAAGGATTTCAAAGTAAACGGTGAAAGTAGACTTTTTTCGTAAAATTGAATGGATGGGATAGAATGAGATGGTTTTAACGTTAAATCATTTCTTTTTGTTTCTTGAAATTTTTTTCATTTTTCTTATTAATAAATTTATACAGAAAATTTGAAAAGAAAATTTTCATTTTTTCCTAAAACATTTTTTTTTACTGTATATTCTATGTTGATAACAAGTGACGAGAGTAACAAAACGGAGTCTTAGCCATTAAGCTGCTACACATTGCTCGTGGCTGAGGGCTGTCGAAGGCATACGGTAGTGACATCTGGAATTTCATTTTTTTTCCAAAAATGCTAACCGAAATAATCTTGCCCCCCTTCCCAGATTATGCATGCAGTACTAATTGATATTGGAACAAAACTTGCCGTGCACCGTACGTACAAGTAATTTTCATTGCGGGCTTAAAAAAGATAGCTCGGTGTCGAACCGTCGGTTCAATGGCTCGTTTTCCACGCCTTGTGAAAAAACAGCTGGAATTGAATTACACAAGAGTCAAATGCGGAATGCGCAGTATGTACACATACATAGGTAGCATTAGCTCATCACATTCAAGGGAAACAAATAACAATTCGACATAGTCAAGCCAAATTACACGAGAAAAAATAAGGCATGAACACAACAGGCTCGGCAATTCTCCCGCGCTTTTTCGATGTTATACAAGTGTATTTATTATGCCAAGATCTACAATCTAAACTTATTTTGTGTGTTTACGATTCTTTCCCTTGCATAATTTAAGGAACGTAAATACCAAAAAAAGAAACAACCGTTTCGGTTAATTCGACGTTTTTATTTGGTTACTTACTCCCTACATGCAATAACATTCATGTGATCACTTATCAATTGTCCAAATCTGGCTAATCAGGAAGTTCGCCTTCACCAGATTCACAATTTCGGCTCGACCCTAAACATTCAACACGTGGTCACGTTATGTCGAAATGCACACCAGAAATCTTTGCATTTTTTCTTTTGATGAATGATACTGCGAATAAAAGGATCTCTTTTTTTTTTTTTTTTTTAACGCTATTCGATGTCACGTAAGAATGTAGGCAATGACACACTGGTAGGTCAATTGACCCTATTTACAAAAACTCGTTATCCTATTCCATGCGCATATCAAATTTATATGAATTTTCGGTGCGCCCCCCCCCAAAAAGAGAAGGTTCAGTATTACTGCCTCGGATCCGATAATTATTATTTATACCAAAAGGATCTTCACTATGGGTGGGAAATAAATCATGTTGGAATCGAGGCAATCGAAGATGATGATGACGCCTTCCTACCTTAACTTAGGAAAATGTATTCCATTGGCATCATTTGATTATCGTCCTTTAACAAAAATATTTCATCTGCATCGATACCAGGACTGACCACACTTGTTTCCCAATATGATGTGCCAAAAGTTGCATCATATGCCTCCTTCAGCCATAAAGGTATCTCTCCGTCATTGTAGATCCAAGAACTTTGAACTATCTCTAACAGCAGGTCATAATTATACTGCACACCATTGCGGGACTGATTGATCGTGGTTCCCTTATTGTATAACATATATATATTCGGGCTTTGCAAAAGCGATTTTCTTTCTACTATCAATTGAGCAAGGAGGTCGCGGTCAATTTCGCTCTGAATGGAACTTTGATGTGATGAGAACTCGCATAACATGGATTGACGAGTTGATGATGGTAGCATCCCCAAAGAAGATGCAGTCTGATGTTGTTGCGAGTTATTAGTAGTGATGGGTGCGGTCGTTTCAATAGCAACATCATTACTGATTATTGGGGATGTGGTGGCTGAGGCTGGTAACGATGATGATGGTTCTTCGGATTGATCTCGTCGTTCCAAAGATTCATCAATAGATTCAAGAGACCCTTCACTATCTTCCATTGATTGTGGAGATTCTGGAGGAGAAGGCACCTCCAGGAGAAGAGGCTGTGACATATTTTGAGTCGAAGTCTCATGCGAGGAAGTAGTCACCGCAGAAGCGGCTGGTATAAGAAGAGAGACGTCCAGGCAGTCGATCTCCATACCCTCCCGCTTTATGTTTACTTTCTCGAGGTCATAACGTTCCAGTTGACTTATCAGTTTGTTTTTAACACCCTCCTTCGGTAACCCACGTTCTTAATAAGGAAAAGTCATAAATAACAAAGCCAAAGCAATACAAAAGCCATAGAACAAATGCACTTACCCATACACATAGCTCGTAGTTCGTGAACCTTCTTACCCGTATAAGCCATTATTTGGCGAGAATTATTTAAATTTTTAAAGAAATCAAAATACGAGAGGAATTGGTGGGCGTAAAAATTAATGATCGCGAAATGTATTTTTTTTTTTTTTTTTTTCACGAGACAAACAACCCTTTTTTAATGCATGTCTCATGACAGCCAAGGTATGACAACATGAAGATCACACAAAAACTTATCCCATTTAAGGAAATGAGTATCGACCAATCGCCGTCGTGTGACATAATTCATGCCGCAGCCAATGACGTTTATGGCGTACATACATAAAAGAATATAAAGAATGCAATTTTGCCTATTTCCCACGAAGTCTTCATTTATATAACTCCTGCACGGAACCGTTAGCCGCAACAAAAAAAAAAAGTTTTTAAATGTCCAGATTTTAGGGTTTTAATGCCTTAAAAGTGAATAACGGCATCTAGGCGAGGACTTGGCTCCAAAAAAATGCGCTATAGAGACAAAGAAATGATATTTTCATGTAGTCGGGGTCGGTGCACATGAAAACCATTACTATTATTATTATTATTATTATTATTATTTAAAGAAAAATGACACTATGTGCAGATCACATATAACACCGCCTTTATGATTCATTATTTGTTTATGCAACTTGGGACATAAATGGCAAATTATTATCAGGATGTGATACATCTTAATTAATCGTCGTGCCTTTGGAGGTAATTAGACGAAACGAACGGATGTCTCGTAATGTTCTCTCGGTCAATGAGATTGCTTGTCGTCCAAATTAGTAAAAAAGACTACGTGCTCTTCATGTGTTAATCGAGATTAGTTCTCACAATGAGCATTGAGGATTCATCCTCCGGGACGTATTCCGATGTCGGACCAACGACAGTCGGTAATTTACTTATCTTCTATCTCTTGTGCTCCGGCGGACTTGACAGTATTGTTGCTGAGAAGTTAGCCAGCTACTTTGTTGTCACGTGACACCCTTAATATCGAGCCGATTCATAGTCATGCAAGCAATTGAAGGGAGAAAAAAATGTTGCCTTAATTTGGTGGTGTTCAATGAAGTTTCACCCAGTAAATTAAAAAATTGGTAGCTTATATTCCTGCATAAAAGTTGTGTCCGAGGTACCGTGTATTTTATTCTTCGCTTATTATGGCCTCGTTACATTTGATTGGCTTGGCACTACCCCACGTTTTCTAAATATCGAATGGTCATTACACAAGATGCCCAATATTATTTTTTCCTAAAAACAACAACCAGTGGATGTTGTTTTCACATTTCCAAATTGAACGGCAATAAATGATTAATGTCGTACACCAATTTCATTGTTGGATGTACCAAAATATTGGAAGTCTAGAGTTTTCTTTGTTTACTTATCCATGCAAACCTTAATACATCAATTTAAAATGCTATTTACCATTTGATTTTCAGTTTGCATTTCTTACGATGCCAATTTGGTATTGCCCGGAAAATTTTTTCGTCCCATCGATCCGATAATCTTTTTTTCCTACGGGAACCATTCCTTTTGAGCAAAGCCTTTTAATTCCGTGAGCCGATAGTTTCCTATACAAAGGTCATTCGAATTTCACGTTTTTTGTGCTCCGTGTCATCAAAGGAAATCAAAAAAGGAATTCGCATGTGCATTTTAACACGTGATGTCGGACGACGATGAGGTAACGGAGTTTCGTAAAACATCAAACCGTGCGACGGTTCTGGAGCCTTCCAAAAGGAATGCTCATTCAGCCACCTTATCTAAGGTGAAGTCCTCTCAAGACGTGCGGTTAAATAATCGGCTACCGCCAAGTTAACAAAATGTGATTTTTCATTCCTCAAAAGTCAGTTGTCAAAATGTTCCCCTTTCCTCAGGAAAGTAAGTGAGCGGGTTGATGATATTCTTTTATTGTTATCGGAAGAAAGGAAGGCCCGTAAGGGTTGATGCATTTCGTGGGAAAAACGATTATATTAGTGGACGATTATTTCTAAAAATATGAATCATCCATGAATAATTCCGTGATTTCCGAAAATAAACCAGATCCTTAATTAATTATCTTGCGTTTAAATAAAGAGAACAGGTTGCAATCAAGCATACTTGCTTTAAGAAGAAATTTCCACGGTTCAGGTGATCGTCATGAAATAATACTTTCATTCGAAGGATACGGGATCTCTTTGCAAAAAATCGACCTGTCAAAATGGCAATGTCGCGTACCTGACGTATTAAGGAACCGTGAAAGGCATGTGGGGGTTCCGGGAACTGTCACATGATCAAGTGCAGGAGAAAAAAGAATTCAAGATTAAGAATAATGGCGCAGGAATCGAGCTATCCATGATTGTGCTAGATGTCTTTTTCGTCTCCCAATTCCAGTTTGAATTAACACCTGAATCGAGAGATCCCTGACCGACCATTTGACAAGGCGCCAGATCTCACATCCTTTTTGACGATAATTGTGAAAAGAACTTCCATTTAAGAATTCGATCATGTGACTTTATTGGGAATTTCATATTATTCCAGGACATATTGTCTCTCTGGTTTGATATGTGCTGGTTATGTCATTGGAAAACATCTTAACCTAAATTAGCAGAGGACGCCTGAAATCAGGTATAAACCTGCCACCCACCTTCGTATTTTATACGCTGGAATCGGGAAAAAGGTGACATTCTTATCGATGAAGGTGGCATCCGTCGTATGACTTCTTGTACCACGGGGGGGGAGAGATTTTTTTTTTTTTTAAAAAAAAAAAAAGCGAGGGAGGTTTGAGTGGAATTTGGTGACACCACATGTGGTCGGTCTGGACGTGATTATCACATTGTCCTACAAAGGTAAGTGGGCGCGAAAACCTATGACTAAGATAGAGTTGTAAGATCATCCAACGTGGACGCGGTCCCACCATATTTTGACAAACAATTGTCGAGTTGCTGGCATTTTACCGTTGGTAGGCTAAAAAAAAAAAAGGACATACACACATATATATGCATACACGGATACATATATGTATATATATCGTATATATGCAGTGCGTACGTGCATATTCAAGAATACATTTATATCGTTTATATCACCAGGACCGAATGTGTGATAGGTTCCCAAGGTTCATGGAAGAATTAGATCCGGAAGATGTTACTTTTAAATATTCTCCATTACACGAAGGGCATATGAATTCGCGTGAATTTCGAGTGCGGTGATCGCGATAAAGTCGCACTTGAACGATGTTAGATAACAAATGTGTGAACAAGTACAATATCCCTCTATTGTTTTCCATATATCACGGATCGTAACATTAAAAAAAAAACATGTCCAAGATTTTCAACCTCGCTCTCCTAGTGGTTAGGACTATGCAGTTGTGTGTACAAGCATAAGCATCGTACTCGTATTCACAACAAATATCTGATGCGTCTGGGCCTTGGGGAATGCACGTCTATCTTTCGTCCAGCATCTTTGATTACCTATCCTATTTCGATTAGTTTAATTGCGTTGAGAAAACTGTCGATTATTTGCGTTTCTAAAAAAAAAAAAAAAGAACTTATTCAATACATGGAATGTCAGTCATCCTTCGTCCAAATGAACATTTCACTCACAAGAAGGTCCCTCCAAAGATGGGAATTAAACACTCGTCGTATAGGCCTCAGGTTCTCTTTTTTTTTTTTTTTTTTTTAGGTGGTTCATTAAAAAAAAGGTTATGCGCTTGTACTTATTGTCCTATTATTATCGTGTCTTTATTAGTATTTATTACCATATCACCTATTAATCTTATAAGTATAAATAACCTACTGAAACAATTTACTAAGCTAGTCTGATTTAGTGATTCGTGAAATTCTATTTCTTTTGTGTCTGATGTGGAAAAAAAAAGAAATATACACATGGAATAAATGCTTAATGTACTGTGGTGCTTTTATTACTATTCACTAATTGCAATACACATACCAACTTTTAATCATTATAAAGTTTAAGTCGAGAGGTTGCACCAATATCACCAGTACGACACGTTTAGAGTAATATAGTAATAATGTGAGTGGATCTGTTGGATTTTAAGGTTTGATTTCGTCATCAGTTTATATATTTAATTTATCTGATTTGAATTTTGCTTAGAATCAGAATAATAGATAATGTTAAACATCGTCCCTATTGTTCAATGTCCGTGGCGGGGTGGTGGCGTTTTTCTCAAGATTTGACCCCTCCTCAAAAAAAAACTACTTTCATGACTTCAGGTCTTTTAGAGCTGTTCTTGAACAAAACTAAGAGTGACTCTTTAGCTTATTTCCTAACTTAAGTTTTGCCTAAACGAGTATCACATTTCTTTTGTATCAAAGAGAGAAAGAGGGGAATTTTGTTCCTTTATTATCATTTATTATTATTATTATTGTTGTTGTTATTTTTGGTAGTAAGTGTACAAGCATATTTGGTAAATAAGTAGAAGAAAAAGGAAAAGAAGAGACGAAAACAGGAAACATGCCCGCTACTCGAAAACACCTTCATATCTCTAAACCACGTCGTCGCCAGAGGTCTGTGAGTCTCACAACTCGGGCCTCACGTTGCGGCGTAAAGAATTATGTCAACGTCCTCAAGAGTGCTCACCCCACCGTCGAGTTGTTCTTCCCTGTGACCAAGCAATACTTGCAAGAGTATATCGACGCAAAGAAGAAGCAGGGGACCATCAAAGCGAATTCCCTCGACCAATACTTTCAACACATTGAAAGTTATAACATGGCCCTCGGACATGGTTGGGACTCGCAAGAGTTCGAGCCCATGATGCGTGAAGTCTTGGAGGCTTTGGTTCAGAACGAAGAAAAATGCGGCCTCACACGTAAGCCGTCGACATCCCCTGAGGAGGAGGAGGATGAATTGAGTCACGAGAACCCGACTGGTATCGTATTATCCAAATGAGAAAACCGTTTTTTGATTTAATTCGTTGGAAGAAATGAAAGGTTTGAATGTATTTTTAAAATTCGATCTCTTTTTTCTAGACCCTTCGGTACCCACGATCCCCCTCGTTTGCTTCGACATGGCTCACGTTCCTGCGATGAAGCTCGAGCGTCAAATCCATGTTCCCACCTCAAATGTTGACCCTAACGCGGAACCTAATGTCGCGCTTCAACAATTATACCAAAGTATTGTCAGCGTCAAGCTCCCAAAGAAATGGGGCAAGGTGGACCCCACCAATGTCTACTTTCGCAACAGCACATGGAAAGATGCTCCTCACTTCATGCTTGATGAGGATACCTTCAAATGCTTCTGGGAAACTTACACCAATCGACGGGAAGGCGAGGAAGTGCAACTGATTGTATATTCAAAACAACGAAGTGTCACCCCAGGTAACGATTCAACTGTCTTTTGTTCTTTTCGTAATTCATTCATTGATCTTTATTTGTTATTCGTAAAAAAAGTTCCACCGATGGCGATTCAACCTGCACCACCGATGATGCCGGATACCGAGACGATCGCCGCATCATCTAAAGCACTCGCGACCCCCCTCACTCCCCGAAAGAGTCCACCACGGCTAGAACAAATTCCCGGTCTTGATTTCAGCTCAGGAGGGGGTACGCGTAATTTACCAGGTTATATGATTGATCGACGATTTTTTCATGGTTGTAACCATCTGTTGTCATCCATCACTGTAGAGAGTTCAACACCCTCGCCTACGTTCATACAACTCAAGTCAGTCACCGTTCGATCTCCTAACCGAATTTATAAACAAAACATTGCCATCACCGATAAAACTACTTTTTCATCGCTTTTATCGTTTGCGATAAAAAAACAACCACCACCCGGTAAACAATTTGTTTTGCAAAGTGCGGACGGTGAATTAGAGTACATGCCTGAGGATCCCGTGAGAAATGTGATTCACGGAACCATTCATGCAGATGTTGTCGTCAAAGTAGAGGACATAAGGGAGGTTGACTTTAACCAATTTTAAAAGATCTAGAGTCTTGATTTTCCGAGTGTAGGCCTATAAATTATTTTTTACTTGGCGGTGAGAAAGGATTGTTGCATGATGTTCTCCTGGAATCACAAATATTTTGATTTTCCGGGATCCGGCTTTGTACAGATAAAATTTTCCTTCAATGAACAATTTCTTTTTTTTTTTTTTTTCTCAGTCCATTTTATTGTTTCTTTGCTTTTCTGTCAATTTCTATTTGCCAATTGCTGTTCGGATGTATGCATGTTTTGTTGTCAGGATTTCGCATTTCATCGAATGACTGTTAAAAAAGAGATAACTTGTATTGAAAATCGAATCAACTCATGCTTTGCTTTAGCTAAAATAAATGAGTTAGTTTTTTTTTTTTTTTTCTTTTTCTTTTCTAAGATAGACTCGAGGTAATTTCCGTAATCTCGCCTATATGAATAGACAAATTTTTAGTAGATATAAATTTTATAATAGTAATTTAGTAAAATTTTCAAATTAGAAATCGAAAATCGACAGAAATTTAGGTTAGCTTGTTTCTTCTGATCACACTTTGTAGTATAATAATATATAACAACTGGATAAATACTGTATATGGACGTACACTGTACATTTTAACTGGCATACTGTCAAAAAAATTGTGGCTTTTCAGGGTCATCAGGTCAATAAATTTCCGATTTTTTTTTTTTTTTTGACATTTCACCGATCACCAATGCTTTTGGTGATACCTCCGAAGGTGTATGTGTTAAGGAGTCTTGGGTCGTTTGTTACCGGTTTTATAGTTTGTGCGCAGTTGGGCACGTTCTGAGAAACATTTGCTTGACCACATGAAGCTAGCATATATGCATTGAGGCTTGCACAAGGGAATTGGTGGATCACGAAATTACTCGCGAAGAACGTGCTGAGAATTAAAAAGAGACATTTCAATCTTTACGCCTTTGGTCTTTCTACATAAATTTAGGCATCGTTTAGGGAATTTTCTTAGGAAAAATCAACTATTTTTAGTTTCCCACGGAAACCTACCTTTCAAGATTTTCGTGTAACGTGATGTTGCACTGACCAACTCAGGATGTGAGATCATCTGGTTTTACCCGCAAAGCCTTCTCGCATCACATCAATTTTCTTGATTAATCGTCGACAGTCGATTGGCCGAATTACCCGTGTAGTGCAACGGATGATTATACTATTATTATTATTATATATATATATTTTAATTTTAATATTATTTAATTATTCAAATTTAATTATTATTATTATTATTCAATTATTTATCAAATACAGCATAAATATTTTGTTTATTATTATTGATTATTATTACTTAATATGTTAATTCTATTTATTATTAAATATTTTTAAAATATATTATGATTTTTCCGCAGTAGTGATCTGCGGGTGATGATGTTAGAAGTTGGAAGGGTTTCCACCCAACTACTAATGGAGTGATAAATTACTCCCAAAATTGTACTTGGAATCCTAGATAAATATAAGACTTTGATGAGTGAGTTAGTTAAAGATTTAGCTTTAGCAACATATATATAATGTATAGCTTACAATTGTTTAATAAAGCATATATAACAAGCCTGACAGAGGATTATAATTAAAAAAATATATATTGTGATTTTTTTTTCTTTTTTAATAGTTAGTTCAATTTTATTTATTAATATTAATATAATAATATTTGAATGAATTTGTAAAGATTATAAGAAAATATCAAAAATATGATAAATTTTTTAAAACTTAATAATTTATTAAATTTCATATTATTATTAAAATAAAATTAAAAAATTCTACAATAATAAATTATTAAATAATTTAAATAAAAAAATATATATATATTATTTTCATATTATATTTAAAGAAAAGTTAACTTTAATAATAAATAAGTAAAATATAAAAAACTTATACAGTAAATACAGTATCTATAAATATTACATAGATTTATATATTATTAATTAATTCTTAAAAAATTCAATTTTAACTTTAAAGTCTTAAAATTTTTAAATTAAATAATCTATTTTATATTATTAATTCTTTAATTTTTTAAAATTAATTTAATAATTACAAATAAATTTGAATGAGAATCAATATTTAGATTATATTTTTTTTGAAGAAACTTTTTAATATAAAAAATTGCTAAAAGTATAATATTACTCAATAATTTATAGAATCAAATATTTTTAAAAAGTTGATAAATTAAATTTGAATTTTTTTTTATTTTATTGTTAAAAAATTGACATACTTTAATAAGACAATTGTGAAGAAATTTAATTTTGAATTTCAACTTTGATACTTTAAAATTTTTTTTCAAAAATAATTATTTTACTATAAAAATTAATATTAAAAATATAAAATCCAATTTCCTTTTACTGATTTTTTAAACCATTTCTTCCAACATAATATTCATTAAAAATTTCAATATTCCTATATTAATATAATTACTTTACTTTCATTATACACTTTACAAATATATTACAAAACATCTTTTATTTATATTTATTTTCTCTTCAATTCTTTATTTGACTCAAGTATAATTTTCAAGCCAAAAGTGATTAAGATATATCTAGATTTCTAATGATAAAAAAAACTCTTAGAAAAAAAACTTTTGATTGAAAACTCCTTTCTTTCCACTATAATTAAAACAGACAAGTTTATAAAAAAAGTATTTGCCAAAAACTATATTATATATAATAGTTTTGTTTTTTTAGAAAATTTATTAGACTTTAAATCTTCTTTTATATACAAACAAATTTTCAGTTTTTTTGAAAAATTTTGTTTATCTTCTTTAATCTTGAATTTTTTATTATACCAGATTTACTAAAATTTTATTGATTGAAAAATTGAAGTTAAATAATGCTATTCAGTAATTGAAAGTAAGTAAGACAATATACGTATC
>CAJVPT010005686.1:0-11897 GCA_910592055.1 Acaulospora colombiana | reverse complement strand
AGTAAAGAGCCATGAATTTTGTCCCTCAAAAAAGGACATAAGTGATCTGTGAAATTTTATATGCTAAATACTTTAGGAACTCATAATTACCTACAGGTCACTACTTTAGATCACTCTTTAAGTTCTGATATTATTCAAAATCCAACTATTTCATCTTAAATTTAATCCCTCTTGATAAGATATTTTTTAGATTTTTATCTTCTAATATTCCTTTCTCCAATATCTGAATTTTTCTTTTCAGTCATATAGTTTTAGCACCTGAAAGGTTAGGGAGTCTTTTTATCTTATTCTTCTTTTGAATTCCTTGTAATCTTTTTCATTCTATTATTCTTTCACATATTACATTCCAAACCTTTTTCTAAAACTGGTTACAAGTCATACTTTGCAACTTCTTGATCCATTTTTTTGCTTTTTTTTCGATTCTTTTACCATGGCATTTAAGGTCTGTCATCTCAAAAATGAGTTTGTTTCTTATTAACCCTATAAAGAAACTTAATATATCCTAACTAGTTACTGAGAACTGTTCTACTAGCCTGGATATCCACTTGTCTACTTCACCTATTTCTTTACTGTCATCTATCATTAATCTAATATTCTTCTCTTCTGCTTCCTTTTTTCTTTCCTGTAAAAGTTTTCTGAAATTAATCAGAACTCCTTCAAGACCTTTATTTCATATTTTTTTTATTTATTTCTTTTATATTGAACATTTTAATAAGTGATTGATTGTTTATTCCTCCTGAAGATCACATACAATACATTTCACTTGCTTGTATAGATCTGACCTTTTTATTATTAATTTACTTGGTATTGGTAGCTCATCATTTGTTAGCTTGATTAAAAAGCTTTTTTTTTGACAATCCTTAAAAGATGTATTCTATATATAGCTATTCATTCTCTCCCATACTAGATTCCATATATGGTCTTGTTGTTCTTGAATTTGGTGGCTTCATTTTTTTTCCATTCTGTTTTGTAATGTCTACTGATATTCTGTAATCTTATTATTCATTTTCTTGATAAATTGTCTTATGGAATCATTTAAAGTTTTGTTCTGCAACTTGATTTCTGTAGGGATTTTGTATGAAGTGAGATTTTTCTATTCTATTGCTGAAAGTTTAGGAACATCTTTGGCTAGAACATCTGCTTCATTATTATGAAGGTCTCAAGAATGTGCCTTGATCTTGATAAACTTTAGATTTAAATCTTTTTTCTTGATCAGCTTTACTATTTGTGACTATAATAATCAGTTCTTATCCTTTAACTATCTTTTATATATTTTTTTTGAGTCATCTTCTCAACTATTTTTCACTTTGAGATATGAACTTGACTATCTGTAGAGATTTCAATTGAGCTACCTATTGGAACTACAAGAAGTATTGTGACTATTGCTATTAGTTCTGCACATGTGGATGAGGACCAACTGTCTATTTCTATTTGAAATCTACTTTTTTTTCCTATATCACTTATTTGGATCCATACTACTTCTATTTTCATATTGTTACTGCTATGATTTATTAGTGATCTATCTATATATAAGATTAACTTTTGTTTTGATCCTAGATTATACTGAAGTATTTCTATTAGGTAATCTTGATATATTCTTTCTTAGCATTCTTTTTAATAATCATTTTTTCTCAACTTTCTCTATTTATGTAATCCGTCTTGGTATTTTGGAAAGTGAACTGCTGAAATGCCCCTGCAGACTCTGTACAAATACTTGATTGCTATTTATTGTTTTTTCGATTGCTCTTTTCAAAGATATTGTGAGACATGGGATTATTAGTATCTAGGCTCTCTTAGTATTTTTTCTTGTATTAAAATATGGTATCATATCTTTTCTATATCTCCCTTCATGATACAACTCTGTTCTTGAATAAAACTTTCTAGACAACCCATGCATTTAATTAGTTTTGTCTTTTTATTATCACTATTCTGGCACTTGTAGTGTTTAATTTTTGCTTTTTTCTTAAATTATTCTTATAGTAGCTTTTCCCATATTAGTTGTTAATTGGCATTCTTTTTAATTATCTATATTTTTTGTCTCTTGTCATGGTTAGGGCTGACTATAGAATATGTTAGCTCTCATTTTAACCAATCTACTTTCTATAACTATATAAGTTAATTTAAATGATCTTTAAAAAACATTTTACTTAAGTTTAAGAACTATTCTGGGATAGAACCTTTGCCAATTTTTTGGATAAGTTGAAATATGCATTAATTTCTCACTTTATTTGCTTTATAGTTAATGAGCTAATCTATATACAGTATATCAACCAATTGTTTTTTAGGAATAGTATGGCTTTATTATACTCCTTAGGGGAGAAATATTCTCTGATCAGATTATTTCCTTTTTTCCATTTAAAGATATCATGCCATTTTCAATTTTGAAAAGTAATTCCCATATTTTTGGCTAACTTAATTACTTGAAGCAAAAAGTTGCCTTTATCTATAAGATGGTCTAGTGAGTCACAAATTAGTAGATTGAGTGGTTCCCAATATTGTTTTATACTTGTTTGAGTCTTATAATTGTTATAATTTCTGCTGATCCAAGATTATTCAATCTATTATACAATTCTGTTATCTGACTTTCTTTTTGTAGCATTCAGATACTCTTTAAATTATAAATCTTTGGATAATATATTATATTGTTAGGAATAGATCTACATAATAAGCTTTTATGTTTGAAGAGTTTTCTATATGCTGCTATTGATGTGTTACATATTTTCCAGGACAATATGCTATGTTACATTTTAAATTCTATCTTTGATATTAATATTCTATTTAAAATATAGTGTACCTGTTTATCTGTCACCTTTTTATTTTTGAGAACTCTAACAATTACATGAATTTCTTTGGATACTCTTTTCTTTAGTTTGATTGAGATCTTTTGGTTACTAGTTCAAATTCCTAGAAATCTTGTTTGATTTGTTCTATCAAGCTCTTTGACTACTTTTTTTTTAATACCTGCCTAGACTTCTTCTGGATAGAACTAGTTTATTACTATTGATCTGTAAGTCATTGGCACTATAGAAGATTCTTGTTATTTCCAAGATCTTTTTTATATCTTTTTTATATTTTGCTATCCATATTGTATTATCCATAAAGGCTATTGTGGCATGTTTTGATTCTAACTTTTCAACCTTATGACCATTGAAGTCTGAATTCCAAGTAACTAATATTTTATATTCTCTATTTGTATTATTTTGGAATTTGCACAGTAAAGGGTCATAGAAAATTCTTTACATTAATAGTGAAATGATCTCTCCTTAATTGATTTCATCTTTTGCTTTTATAGGATTAATAAAATTATCTTCAAATATGACTTTGAATTCTCTATTTTTGAAAAGGCTCATCATAATATTGATAAAACCTTTCAATGCCTTGTTTTTTTTTATCATTTTTACTAGCATGTCTAGACTAATAGTATCATAAACTTTGGCTATATTTTGAACAATATTCATAGCTCTTTTTTGTTCTTTCTCATATCTTCACAGATATTATTCAGAATTTGGATTGGTTCTATTGTACTTTTTTCTGATAACTCTGCATAGTTGGATTCTCTAAGAATATTATTGATCTTATAAATATTTCCTATTTTGTTGATTAGAACTTTGGTAAAACACTTTTTAGTAGCCTCCAATAATATAATAGGTCTTGTATTTAAAAGTTCACAATTTCAAGGCTTTGGCTTGACTAGGAAATATATATAGTATAATATTGCCTCCAGGATATAGAAGTAACTTCCCATTTCAAGAAGTTGTTAAGCATTTTTCTCAAATATTCTTTTCTATCTTGGCTTAATCTTTTTAACATCTCATAGCTAATCTGAGATTTGTCTGTAACCTTGTTATTAGAAAGCATCTTAAATATTTTATATAATTCTTTTTGTGAAATTGATTCAAGAAGATTTTTATATCAGCTCTTTTGAATATAGTTCCTGAAATTTTATTCCTCTTTCTAATTTTCTGTTAGCTTGTCAAAATTGACTTCTCTTCTTTTGAAGGCTTCTAGATGATATCATCTTATCTCTTTTTCAATTTCATGTTTTTCTATTGTTATATATTTGATATCATTTTATCTGATTTTGATCCTATCTAATATAATTTTATTTCTTTTTTTATTGGTTAAGGAGCTTATTATTCTTCTTTAATTGTTTTTTAAATCATCATATCTTTGTTCTAATATGATTTTAATGGCATTTATTGTCTTTTTGACTTCAAGTCTTTGTCTAATAAACAATAGACCTTCTATTGTATCTTGGATATCCTTTTTTAATAATACCCAGGACATATTGGAGATGTTATATCGCACATAAAATTTTTCAATCAGATGATATGGGTTGTAAATAGCATTATGTTTATCTATTGTCTTACAAAGGTTTTGTAGCTTTTTAGTTGCAAGGCTTTTCTGTATTTAACAAATTCAAGGTTGTATTTATTATTTCTTTCTTTATATAATGTGATCTTTTTAGTTTTAATCTTATTGAAAGCTGCTTTATATATTTGTTTTTCAAAGACTTCCCAAATCTTGTTTATGAGTTTTCTTCTTTATCTACTTCAGGTTCTTCTAAGAAAAGAGGTTCCAGTTTCATCTTGAACTTATAATCCAAGTTTTCATGATAGGCTTGCCACTGTTCTGATAAAGATTCTTTTATATCAATTCTTCTTTTGTTTTGTGTTTTTGGTTTGATAGTTGGGCTTCTTATAAAGAGATCTTTATCATGAAGAATAATTATAAATATAGTATGATTACTCACTATAACTTCTTGTATTTCTTGATTATCAAAGTGCAATAACGGATATCTTGTTAAGCCTTGTGATATCCAAATATAATCAAATCTACTACTGCTTGTAATATCCCACCATATTGGGGTTTTATTTTTGTCTTCCCATAACTGCTTAGATATCTATAAAGTCCCATTTATCCAGAAAGTTGAACAGTGGAATTTCAGGATACCAAGAAGATCTGAATCTAACCTGGAAGATATTGTTCTATCTTTTGATGGATTATAGATAGTATTGAAATCACCTATTACTATTATGTAAAAGCTTTATCTCTACTTTCTTTTGATAAGATTGATCAAGTTTTCTTATATCTTTTTGTATTGTTGTTTATCTGAAAGAATGTATAATACAAACTTTTTCTTTTTTGTGAACAAGTTAGTTGTTATTATATAATCTTTCTCCTCTTTTATCAATATTATTTTTTTTCCAAATTTTTCCTAATTAGGAGGCTGACCCCTGCTTCAAATGGTATATCTTTATAGGTACTATAAAAATACTTGTAGGTTTTTTGATTTCCAAAAGTCCATTTTGCATTGGTTTGGATCAGCTTAGTTTCACATATTCCTATTATACCTATTCCTTGATTCTATATCTCTTCAATAAGACTTTGTTAATTTGTCTTGTCTATTGCACCTTTGATGTTGTGTATATCTATTCTTACTACTCTTTTCTTGATATCTTCTTCTATCCCTTTTGTATTCTTTAATTGCTCATTTATGTTTTGGCTTCTTAAAAAGGTAATATTCATTCTGTAGGAATTTATCTATATTTAGGTTATCATCTTGTCCTACAGCTTCATCTGAATCTATGGTTTGTATTTTACCCTTGTTATAAATCTTCATTGAGGGAAAACCAAGTTCTTTCTTCCCATATCTATTTTGATTAATTGGTGTGACATTTTAGAAGTGGTCTGCCCATCTTGACTTTTTTTTTCTTTATCAGCTGAATCTTAATTTGCCTTCAAGCTTGGCAATTCTTCTATTCAGTTTTTTCAAATTTGTCAATATGAGCTTTAGTGGTTCTTGCTTATCCTTAAGCTTTGGTTCATTATACTATCTTCTATTTTGGTTCTCTGATGAACTTCTAGAGTTTCCCAATAGTACCCTATTACTTTCTATTGCTGGTTCTATAGTGTCTTTGTTAAATGTTACCATTTTAACCTTGGTATCTTTTTCTTTGATTAGTTGATTGCTTATATTTAATAGTTGTATTGGAGTTTATTGATTCACTGTCTAATAGTGAATTTGATATGGATTTAGATCTGTTTCTACTGTTCTATGTTCTAGCCTTCCTCTTAATTTTTCAACTCTAGGTTTAGAACTCCTTATAGTTTTTCCTGTGGCTTTTACACTCCAGGATAGTCTTAGTTTCTATAAGAAAATATATTGCTTGCAAGCCCTTGTCAGTACTTCTTTTATTACAAAGCATACTACTATAAAGTTTTGTTTTTCAATGTATATGGATTTCTTGATATATAACAATATTTTTTTAAGATTGGTTTTGAAGTATTTATGTCACTTGAGGTAGGCCTTTACTCTAGTCTTGATTTTTATCTTATAGATATTGATGTTTTTAACATCTCTATATATTTTTAGGTGTTCTTTTATATAACTTCTGAAGAGTTTATAATCCATATTTACTAGACTTACATACCATATATCTTTGCTTTCTTCTAGATTGTGGATTCAAAATATCTTTTTTTCCATCTTGTTTATAGCTGATTGATCTATGTATTCTTCTTTTCTTAATACTAGTCATTGGAAACTGAAGGTTTCTTCCTTTCTATTTACTTTTTTTTAATATTTAAGAAGATCTTCTTCTTCTTTAAAGTAAAGAATCAGTTATTTATTGCTATTAATAAAACTTTTATGAAGAAGGTTTCATTTATCCTAAAATAGTTTTAAGGTATTGCACAAATAGACTCTAGATTCTTTTTTTGAGCTTCCTGGAATGTTTGTTGTCATGGCTCCTAATCAACATGCTCCTTTTTTATTTATGGAATATAGATTTGGAGTGGGATTTGCAACTTGTTTCTTGTACTGTATGAGTTATATTCACTTATATTTTGACCTTTGATCTTTTCTCTTAGAATTTCAAATTCTATTTCTTCTTCTATCTCTTCTTGTTCTTGAATATTAGACATTATAATCTCATTGTCTACTGTTAGATTATTTTCTACTTGGATAATAATCTTCATGGGAAGGATTTTTATATTTTTTGATATATCTTTTTCTTTTTTGATTATTTCAAGAAGTTTATTTTTGATGTACAGCTGAAACAGATCTTTTTTTTTTTCTTTTCCAAGCTGCCTAAGATAGGTTATATGTTGTATTAAGATTTGTTCTTTATAAAATATCATTTTGTCTATTCCTAAAATACTTGCAATAATACTATCAAGTATCATATAGATTTCTGGTTGAATGATGGCTTGCCTCTGTCTGGCTATTTGTTGTGTAGCCCATAGTTCATTATGTTTGTCATGCCTTCTTGCAAGTTGAATTAGAGTATCAATAATATTCTTTTCTCTTTTATCTATTATTTGTAGAATCTTCTCTATCTTATTCATTATACACTTGAATGGTAGCTAATAGGAAATAAATTACATAATGTTGCTAAAGTCACATGAAGTAGAAAAATCTTTTACATATTTTGCTTCTTGTTTTAATAATTTCCTATTTTTATTTGTGTCTTGATTTTGTTTTAATCAGACATATATTATTTATTCCTTTTTTATTTAGTATTATTTACTTGTTTACACTTGTTTATAATATTGTGTTACAGATCTTACTGTTTTGTTTATATAAATAATGTCCTATAATAATATTATGATCAAAGATCTTGTCAAATTTATTTGCTCTTGTTGTGTTATTGATATAGATCTTTGTTAAACTTGTTTTTGATAACAAGTTTATATACTTATATATGTTTGCATTACTTTAGTTTTATGTTTTAATGTTTGTAGAGAAGGTATGTATATTATACTGTTTAGATCTTGGTGAGCTTTGATGTTTTTGGGATCTTGAGGGATTTGAGATTTGCTTGATTTATCAAGCAAACCTACTTTCTTTAAAATTTCTTGTAATATCAAAAAAGGTGTCAACTTGTATTGGTCTGGCTGCAAGTACTGTGAAGTTGATATTGGCACCCTTTTTTTGATTGTGAATCAGTTTATATTGATTTTTTTCTTCTTCTTAAAAAAGAAAAAAAAGTTAAAGTTGTTACTATATGTATATATTTTTTAACAATCTACTGCTCTATGGCTATATATGAAATGTTGTTTATACTAAGATGATTGTTATATATTGGTATTGCAAAAATATATGTCTTAAATTATAGATATTTCTCTTTTCTTGGGTAAATTGTCTAAAAAAAAAATTTTTAAGGATCTAAAGGATTTGCGAAAAGAGTTTTTTTTTTGCAATAGCATAATTTACTTTAAGCTTATTTTTGACTTTATATATAATAATATAAATAATAAAATCTTCTTCATTATAATGAATTTTTATTTTATTATTATTCCAGTTTATAGTACATTTATATTTCTTTAAAAGAGAATTTGAAAATGTTAATGTTGATTTAGGGAGGTATTGCATATACAATTGCTTTCAAAAGTTTGAGTTCACTTACTATGTTTTTATTATAAATTTTAACTTTAATGATTTTTAAATCATTAATTATATAGACAAAAATTATAAAATTTATATATTTTATGTCTTAATACTTATTCTATTTTTTATATTTTTTTTTAAAAATTTTTTAATTAATACATTCTAAAGTTTTATTATTGCTAAATATTTTTATTTTTTTATTAATTATCATATAATTTATAATAACAGCCAATCAAAATCCTTCAAAAGTAAAAATTGGATAAAGAAAGAAATTTTTGAACAATAATAAAACCTTAAAATTTACATATCAAAAATTTTAAAAAAAATTATAATAAATAAAACTAGTATTAAGATATAATATATATAAATTTTATAATTTTTGGTTATATAAGTAAAGATTTAAAAATTGCCAAAGTTGAAATTTATAAGAAAAACATAGTAAGTGAATTCAAACTTTTGAAAACAACTATATTCAAGCAAGCAAACTATATAGCATGCAATCAGCAAAAGGAGATAATCAAACATTTACTAAAATGTTCTGATTATAAAATAAGATCCTGATAGCATAGAAAAAAGGATCTGAAACATTTCTCAAAAAATTCACTAAGTTGTATCAAGATAAAGAAAGGGAAGCAGATGAAAAGAAGATATAACTATTAATTGACAATAGAAAAAAGAAAGGTGAGATAGATAGATGAGCCTTCAAACTTATAGAAACAATCTTACAAACTGGTTTAAGCATACTCAGCTTTTGTATAGGATTTATAGAAAATAATATAATTAAAGAAGTTACTAATCTAAATTGCCATGGTAAAAAGATAGAAACAATAGCAAAAAATGGATTTTAGAGTACAAAATAAGATCTGCAATTAGATTCATAAACAAGTTTGAAATATAAGATATGAAAAGATTATAGAATGGGAACAAGTACAAAGAATTAATAGAAAAATGAAATATAAAAAGGCTTAAGAAGTAAGAAGACAAGATACTCAGCAAGAAGATTTTAATCATAAAATTACAAGACAAAGAAAAGATAAAAAAGAAAGTGAAAACAAAAACCTTGTAGAAATTATAAGAAATGGGATTAAGTATAAGACAAAATAGTTGGACTATGATTCTTATCAGAACCTTAAAAAGTGATCTGCAGTAGTGATCTGCAGACAATGAAGCTAGAAGTTGAAAGGGTTTCTATTCGAATTGCTAATGAAGCAATAAATTACTTCCGAAGTTGTACTTAAAGTTTTGAATAAAAACTTTAATAAGTGAATTAGATAAAGATTTAGTTTTAATGTCACATATACAGTATAATGTATAGTCTAAAATTGTTTAATAAAGCATATATAACTGGCTTGATAGAGGGTTAAAAAAAATAAATAAATAAATAGATATATATAGAACACATTTTTTAAAGATTTATAAAAAAAATTTTTTTTCTTATTAAGTTAATAAATGATAAGTTGCCAATATTAAGTAAGCTAGCAATTAAAAGACCAGATCTATATAAGTAAGTAAAATATATCATATATAACTTTCATAAAGAAAAGATAATCAATTACTTATTAAAATATCTAGCTTATAAGGAGCAAATAAAAAAAGTATAAAACAAAGATTCTAAAGAAGTTTTTAAGAACTTTAGAGAACTTTTACAAGAAAGAAAAAAGAAAGTTGTAGAGAAAAATATAAAATTAATAGTAAATAATAGAGAAAAAACAAGAAAAGTTGATAAGTGAATATTTAGAATAATAAAACAAACTTTAATAACAAGTCAGGACACATTAAGTTTTTGTGTAAAACTAATAAGAAGCAAACTGATTCTTGAATTGATAAATTTAAAATGATATGGTAAAAGGGTTAGAAAAGAAGCAAGAAAATAAATAAAAAAAATATAAAGTATAGTATGTAATCAATTGCAAAAAAGTCTGAAATACAAGATATAAAAAGATAATAAAATAAAAAAGAATACAAGAAATATAGAGAAATAATAAGATAAAAAGATCTCTTAATTTTCAAGATCATAAAACTATACTATTAGAAAAAAGAGTTTCATTATCAGAAAAAGAAAGATTAGAAGATCAAAGCCTAAAGAACATCCTATCAAAAGGGATTAGATTTAAAATAAAGTAGTTGAATTTTGAGTTATATTAAAATTTAAAAGAGTAATTTACAGTAGTGATTTATAGGCAATAATATTAAAAGTTAAAAGAGTTTTTATTAAAATTTTTAATAAAGTAACAAATTACTTTCAAAGTTGTACTTAAAGTAGTAACTACAAAAACAAGTAAGCTAGTTAAAGTTGTTTAATAAAGATATATAGGTAGCTTGATAAAGAGTTAAAAAAAAAAAACAATCAAGCTTAATTATAGGTAATTATAAAAAAATTTTTTTAAAAAAAATTTTAAAAAATATAATATATTTTATTTTTTTAATTCATAATTATATTATTATAAATCATTTTTATTGAAAAATTAAGACAATATCTATAATAATTTATAGACTTTTACAATGTGACTAACTTATTTTTATATATACAGTAAGTATTCTAAGTTAGATTCTGAAGACAATATTATACTTTTTTGATAAATTGATTATGATCTCTATGTACTAGGATCAGTGTCAACAGTTTTTTATTGTTGATTGATTCAAAAATCAATAAATGGCTAAGTTAAAAGAGAAAATAAAAAAAGAAAAAGAGAAAGAAGACAATTCAAGGTTTACTAAAAAAATCCAAAAATAAAATCAAATTTTTTTCAAAAGGAATATATTTGATTGGAATAGTCTTCTTGTTTCATTTTAATCTTAAAAAAATTTTTTTTTTGTTATTATCTATAACATTAAATAAATCAATTTAACTGATTCTTCATTTAAACAAGTATTGAATTGAGATATCTCAAGGAAAATATTTAGATTTCAGCTTTTTTTCATTAAAGCTTTATTATCATCTAAAAAACTTAAGAGATAAAAGTTTGCAATTTATATAATCCAACTTGATTTTTTGATGTTATGGATGTTTTTATTAAGGAACTTGAGTTTTTGGAAATAAATATTTCTAGAATATTCTTTCTAATTATTAATGATATTATTAGAACATGTGAATATGATCAATAGAAACTTGTTTATATTTCAGAAACTAATATGTTTTGTGTCAATCAATTATCTTTGATAAGTATTTATTTATCAAAAATTTAGGATCAAACTGAGACAAGCAAAATTTTTTAGAAAACTATATAAATAAAAGCTTTAAGAAGGCTAGAATAGTTTAAAAGGAAAAAATAAATCTTTTATTGCAATAAAACCTCTATAAACCTTTTACTTTAAAGGTTAGAAGAATTTTCAAATACTTCACAATCAGTTTTTCTTCTTTTGAAAACTTTATTATCATTGATATTGTGATAAAAATAGCATCTACTACTATTGGATAATTATTTTTAGTCATGATTTTTATTCTATTTCTATTTTTATCTATTTATTTATAATTATTTCTTTGATATTCTTTGATATTCTTATTGGT
>CAJVPT010005685.1:0-11899 GCA_910592055.1 Acaulospora colombiana | reverse complement strand
TTGAGCGAATATGAAATATTACTACAAGAACCTTTCCCTTCCCGGCTCCCCTGCTTTTCCTCGAACCTTCCTTGAATCCTTTTGACCTGTAATAATCTTCTAGACTATCAAGCAACTGACTCCTGGTAATGAAGACTGCATCTAAAAGCTATAGATTAAAGTTAAAGAAGTTATAATAAATATAATGAAAAGTCTGCGGTGTTCAATTTTATTAAAAATTTCCAATGCCACCTCCCACGAACGCGAGCCTTGTTTCGACTAGCCGTCATATGAAAATCTGATGTCCAACGCTTACCAGAATCTGATCCTAACTAGATCACGGGAATTTCGGGTAATCTCGAGTCGTTTACTGATAAGCACGTGATTTTCTTATGTGAATGTCGTTATTAATTCGTTCCATTACCATTCCAACCGCTATCCCATATCCCATCATTTCCATTAATCGTTGATGGATTGCTATTCGTGCTAGAGAAATTGACAGGAGTATGCACCCTTCTACTGCTGATTCCACTGGAGGGCGACATCATTATTATCGGGTCGATGACCCGCAACTCGTCTTTTATCGTGCTTCGGGATAACGTGTCTATCTCTTTGGCTATTAGCGCGATAATCTTTTTGAATTTTCCATCAACCTTCTGGACACTCTCAATGAAACTTGTTGTCAATGTATGGGTGGTTCCCGTCAATAGCTTATTGTACACCTCCACCAATATATCGCATAAGGTGTAAAAGGTTTGAAAATAGTCCAGCTCAGACGGCTGCTGATCTAATCAGATAACGTTAATTATACGCAAAATTGAGTCTTAAGATTCAAATCTTCTTTGCTTACCACATTCGGCACAAATAGATAGGTATATTCTCCGCTCTCCTGAAAGGAGGCATCATCATCCTTCACTATTTTTGACTTTCGGAAAAACATTTTCTTGAATGAAAGAGTAGGCAAACCCAGTTATGCAAAATTTTATTAAAACTGCAATACGTGTGTATGTATAATAAATAAAATAAATTTACCATCTTTTGTTTTGAATGTTCGGTTGTATGATATTCGAATTCTTGTAACATTACGCTTAAAGCTTTCACATAATCTTGCGAATTGGTAATATCAAGTATCGGTGCAAGAGAGGCGCCAAGGATGAAAAAGTTTCCCGTACTGTGGTTAGGAGAGAGAACTCCATCAAAATGCAATTCATAATTTATGATTCAAAAATGAAAAGTGAGGGAAGATAAACTACCGTTTCTTCATCCTCAAATTTTCATAAACCATTCCCAAATCTTCTTTGCTCAGACACACAGTGTTAAACCAATGCACTTTCCCCTCGTGCACTTGCTTTAAATATGTGAACGTCGAAATCCTTTTTTGCACAAGCTCATATAAGGAGTCATATGAAGACGCGGTTCCATTACTGTCGGATAGTGCTGAAGAGCTCGGAGGGGATCGTGGAGCGGGCTGTGGAAAAGATGCGGCCGGTAGAATCGTTACCGGAGAGGCATTCGACGTCGACGAGGTAGCGGTGGTGTTTGAGTTTGTCCCAGATTTGTCCATTAATGATCAATTCTCTCCGTTTTTAAATAAAAAATCGATTATAATTACGATAAAAAATGACTTTTGATATGCTCTGACTTTCAATACCATCGACCGAGAAGGATGAGCGGTCGCCTTGAGAATATTCAACTCCCACAAAGAAACGGATGGCTTGACGCACGAGTGGTAGGTATCGCATATTAACGTGCATCATGACGCACAACGTTGTGCAACAAACAATACGCACGTACAAATTTGCGCTTCCCTTTTGTACCACAACTTTCACGAATTCTTAACCTCGTGCCGAACAATGGAGCCAACAAAACTTGTCGAGATCAGTAGTGACAGCGATCTCGATGGAGGAGACACGCTGAAACAATCTATTCCGAGCGGACATGATAGTTTCGATATTGATTCGAGTTCGGATCTAGATCCTAACGAGATTGTGAAAGAGATACCGATATATTTATCGCAGCAACTTTCAAACAAACTTTACGCAGTTCAATTTCCCGTCAGACCACGCGCAAATCCCTACGTGGGCAAAAATACTCCCCGCGAAGCGCGGTATAAACCGCAATCGGATAAGCTCGAACTCGACATTCCACTACAAACAAACTCCCTATGGTATAATCGCGACCGAGGCGAAGAATTGATGTTGGGCCTTAATGATAAAGAGGCGCAAACCATATACGATCGAACATGGAAACGAGATCAACCCGATGGATTGCTGGACAAACAGACCCTGCAGTCCACGGTTGTCCCACCACAAGCCAATTACTGGATGGGTGTAATGAAGGATGGTAGATTTAATTTGCATTTTCCATCGCCATCTTTCCAAAAATACATAGGCGCGTTTGTATTTTGATACCCTTTTTATGCTGAAAATTACAGGTGGTCTTCACTTGACACCGGTACGCGCCACATTGCAACTACGTCCAGGACTGAAATATCTGGATAAGATCGATGAAAAGAATAAAAACGCGAATAAAAAAGCCCAAGTTCTTGAAGAAGAAGAGTTTACGAATGTCAAATCCACCAACGATGATCCCGGCGTCGGTTCCAGTAAAAGCAGGGGAGCCGGGAAGGGAAAGGTTCTTGTAGTAATATTTCATATTCGCTCAAGCTTAAAATGTTTTTGTTTGTAAATCTTATTCTATGATCTTTATCTCCAGAACGCAACCGCTGACAAAACCGCTGATAAGTCAATGTTAAAAAAGAATTCCCGACCAAAATCTCAAGGGTTGGGAGAGGAAGACACATGGATGAAGATGAAGTATTGTGATGACGAAGTGAGCGCGAACGATTTAATCATCACATGTTACAGGATACGAGTCGATTATTCCTCGTGTTTTCTAAAGGCGATCGATTTTTTTCGCAAATTTTTTTTTTTTTTTTAGTCTATCGAAACTTCCGACATCTTTGATCGTATTTATGCCGTGCGGACTGATTCACTGGTATGTAAGACGACGAGCATGAACGAATATCTGGATCAGATTAGTGCTTTTTCCAAGGAGTTTAACGGTACAACACCGAACCCCGAGGAAAGCAGGCAATCATACGACATCTATCAATATGACCGAATCCCCACTTCCGATCTCACATCATCACCTGTTGACACTGTGTCTGCGAGACTTCAACTCAATGACGCAGCCAAGGCAGCATCCGGAAATCCTAAAAGTCAAGGCCACCGAGGAGCCAAAGTTTCGAGAGGATCTAGAGGAACAACAAGGGGTGGTGCATCAAGAGGGAAGAAAGGCCCTGTTCAACGTGGAAGAGGAAACTGAACAATCAATTATGCTCAGTACGTTTCCGCGACAGTCGAGGAAGTGACGAAATACGAAAAATTCAAATTTATCGTTCTCGCAATTCCTCCAACGTTAAGAAGGAATTCGATATGAAAAGGCAACGACGACGAGTGTTGTTGAAAATTACAATTATGACGAAAATTGAACATTGCACAATTATAGGCTAATAGATTGACAGACAGGTGGTAATGAATTGGATCGAACTTTGACTAATTATTTGGATGACGCGTGGTACAAAAAAAAAAAATGATACGGGGACCCACTTACAATTGGAGAAAAAGAATCGATCGATTTAGAGTTTCATCAATTTTTGTAAACGATGTCTTTTCATTTTCCAAAAGTACAGATGTCAGATAATGACCAGGATATTGAATTATTTTGTTTCATTCATCAAAATATTCCAAGGAAATGACATTCGCGTTAATGAATTAAAGTCTAAATTCCTAATTCCTCTTTGGTCATAATTCCCAATTCTTCCTTGATAGGCTTCAATTCATCTAAATATTGGTTATATGTATTTTCGTTATCAATCTTGTGTTTGATTCCTTCGAAAATACGAACAGCCGTTGAGTAATCGTTCACACGTCTCGCGGCTTTGAGCGATGCTTCGATAACCGATGGTGCGGGCACTATGTCGTGAGCGAAACAATTGTTGAGGCCCCTTTGTAATTCGAAACGATCGTCAACGTTATCGAAGAATTTCACGTAGCGATCTGTGAACTCTTCGAATGACTCTTCTTTATGTGGTCCCGAATAAAAACGTAAACCTTTTATAACGATACCGAGCACACTCTAAGATATTTGTTTCGGTGAGAAATGTTTACTGCAAGAGGAAAAGCAACAAACCTTTGCTCAATAAAGCCCGACTAATATGAGAGTGACCGGTTACTAAACTATTGGTCGGAAACAATTTTGGAATATTCCCAGTAACATTTATAAGGCGACTCATGTTCTCTAGGTAAATATGGAGTTAGTTCATCTTTCCGTTGAAAAAAAAAAATTCAGTTTACAACCAATTATTGACCCCTGCAACAATTGCCGATTACCAACTAATCCTTGTAATATCGAATAAATGGAGATTATATTCACGTGCGAGCATTCAAAAAAGGCGCAAATTAAAACTCTGAATTGATTATATTGATATAGTGCTGCAAGGTCGGTAGAAACAATACACCCTTAGGGAATTCTCTTAGAAAAAAAATTTTTTTTTAAACAAAAAAAAAAAAAAAAAGAAAGAGTGATGGGACAAAGTAATCTTGACGAGTAAGGAGAGATTCCAACCTTTTTTTTGCGGTAATCAATTTCTCTAATCCTTTCACCAATACCCTTTTCCTGACGTTTCGCAAATCCCGCAAAGACAAATAGAGAAACTTCGTAATTGCGAACTAATTTCTGAAGAGGAGGTGAGAGAACTCTGCCGAAAAGCAAGAGAGATCCTAATCGAAGAAAGCAACGTGCAAAGAGTAAACGTGCCCGTGACAGTAAGGCTATTTTTATATGTTCATGGGTATATGCGCCTCGGAAATTTAGTTAATTCCGTTGTCATATACAATTCGAAATTTAATGACGATTTACTGGTTTAGGTCTGTGGCGACATACACGGTCAGTTTTACGACTTGAAAGAGCTATTCAAGGTTGGAGGCGATTGCCCGGAGACGAATTATTTATTCTTGGGTAAGTTGCATACTTCACCACCGATCTTATTTCCAGACGTAATCCGTTCGTGCATTGACGGATTACTTCAAATTTTGACAGGGGATTTTGTCGACAGAGGTTTTTTCAGTGTAGAAACATTTCTACTACTTCTAGCACTCAAGGTACACACCCTTATCAACATTCGTTTTAACCTCGCGATTCATTAAACATCTTTTTTACACGAAGAGAACCAAATTGGTTTTATATTTAGGTACGGTATCCCGATAGGATAACGTTAATACGTGGTAATCACGAATCACGTCAAATAACTCAAGTGTACGGTTTTTATGATGAATGCCTTCGAAAATATGGTTCGGTCAATGTGTGGCGACACTGCTGCGAGATTTTTGATTACATGAGTCTTGCCGCGATTATAGATGACAAAATATTTTGTGTGCACGGAGGACTATCACCGACCATAAATTCATTGGATCAGGTATTAACTACTCATTCGTTTATGCATCATTCTCCACGCGCATCTGTTCGCGTTTACACTCATCAAATGAAAATTAGATTCGCACGATTGACCGGAAACAAGAGGTCCCACACGATGGAGCCATGTGCGACCTTTTATGGTCTGACCCTGATGGTAATCCCGCTTTTTACATGTCCTGAACATTTACCTATTATCGCTAGGATATTCAAATTCCGTGATTCCGTTTAAAATTAGAAATTGAAGGCTGGGGTCTCAGTCCTCGTGGCGCAGGATATCTATTTGGTGGAGATATTGTTGCACAAGTAAGAGCGCTTGATAATATTTAACATAAGGTAATTACGTGTATTAATGGGAAATAACGCCGTATTGTTTTCTTAGTTTTTACAAACTAACAATTTAGAATTGATTGCGCGCGCCCACCAATTGGTGATGGAAGGCTACAAATTGATGTTTGATAATACCATAGTGACGGTGTGGTCAGCACCAAATTATTGTTACAGGTGATTTTCACACAAGGAACACGTTGCACCATGGAGTCATAGTCAATAACGATTGGCATTACTATTCGTAGATGTGGAAATGTCGCCGCGATCTTAAAACTGGATGAAAATCTAACAAGAGATTACAAAATATTTGAGGCGGCTCCTCAGGTATACACAATTTAAAATCGATTTTTTATTCACGTATTCACACTACGTTTGCAATATGATCTAAATTTTTTGCATCAGGATGTCCGTGGTCTACCTGCAAAAAAACCAGTTCCCGATTATTTCCTGTGATTTTTTGGCCCGCATTTATTAGCAAAGATGAATAGGGCTAGGAAATGGATACTTCAGAGCACGATTACGCGCCTAAAATATCATATATGTCCGTCCTCTTGGCAATCTTCCAACCTTGACGGATTGTATATAATGTCCTTAAGGTTTGATGGATTGCCAGACGAACCTGAATGCTGTCTTTTGTTATCTATTTATTCAAGGATATCATTAACCGAATTACATCATTTATAAATGAGGTACCGGGTGCCTTACTGTATTGTTCTATTGGTTCTGTTGTTGGATTTTTGTAAACTATTTTGAAAAAAGTTTTATGCACGTTTGCGTATGATTAATACGTTTAATCTTTACGCTCTTTGCGTAAATAAATAATCGTTGAATATTTTTGTGACTACATATTATATATAATAGGAGATTATTTTAGTCGCCTCAAAAATAATGCCCAATAATTTTTTGATTTTTATTTTTTTGCAATAACCCGTCAAGCCAGGCTGGTAGCATGCGTTTATTATGTTCATCTTTGGTTTTGGTGATCTAGGAAATTTATATATAAGTATATGTTTTAAATTATAAAGTTTGCATATTAAAATATTCACCAATCCTTTTGACAACATACAAAAAAGATATTCAGAAACCTTTAAAATTTTTTTTTTCATTTCAAGATAATAATAATATTTATAGATAATATTTGTTTTTTCAAATTGATATTTACTATTTATGATATTATTATTATCTTGAATTTTTTTTTTTTCATCAAAATTATTGCATTCAGAATAATCAATTTAATAAAATTAATTTATTTGTATCACTTATTTCAATATCAAAAATCTTATATCAATTACTCATTACTCAAGATCTCAATATCAATAAATTCTTTATAAATCAAATTAAAATATATACAGTAATCAAATATTTGCTTTCACATCTGTAAAAACTCAATTGAATAAAACTTTAACAAAGGCTAGAAAAGAATATATATACACCTTTAGAATTTAAGATAAATTATATTATAAAATTGATTTGCTGATATCTTTATCTAACAAAGAATCAAAATTTGTTTAATATATTTTTATAATTTCACAAATTATGTTGATCAAATTAATAAATAATATAATATAATAAATCAAATATCAAATTATAAAACATTAGATGGGTTTCAAAATAAATTAAATAAATTTAATTTATTTATTATATATTTGTAAATACAAAAATTATTGAAAAATATGATTAATTGAATTAATTGCAAAAATTCTTTTTGTTAATTCTTTTTTTTTTAACCCACAATTATATTATTATGACATGTCTTTATTAAGATATTAGAAACATCTATAACATTATATAAACTATTCATATGATAACTAACTAGTATTTATATATTATTAGTTAAAAATCACAATACTTAAAAAATATGAGAAATTTACTAAGCTAGTTTAGATTAAACAAAACAAAGTCTAAACTAGGTATTTTAAATCAGATTTAGGAACAATATTATACTACCCTGATAAATTGATTATAATCTCTATCTATCAGAATCATCACCTATAGTTTATTATTATAGATTATTCTAAAAAACAATGAATTGTTGAATTATATATGAAAAAGAGGAAAGAAAAAAAAAAACAATTCAAAACTTTTCAAAAAATTTTTATTTAAATAAATAACTTTTTCTCAAAAGAGATTTGCCTAGTTAGAATATTTTCTGAACTTTAGATTATCTAAAAAACTTAACTATTTCTAAGTATTGAGACTTAAGAAGAATATTTGAGAAGCTTATCATTCTACTAATATATAAATTTACTTATTATATTACTGATATCAATATCATATTACAATAGAATTAATCTGACCAGAATAAAGAAGCCTTTGCAAAAACTTTGCCTAATTGAACTAGAAGCTTGAAAATCTCAGCTTTCTTTTTGGAAAAGCTTTCTCACTACTTAAAAAACTTAATTAAGAAATAAAAATATTATGTTTTATATTTTTTGCTTATCTTTTGATATCATAACTATCCTTTCTAAAAACTTGTTCAATTGATAAATATCTTTTTTTATAGACTTTTCTTTTCAATCACCAATAATATCATCAGAATACATAAGTATAATCAATAGAAACTTGTTTATATTTTAAAAATTAGTATGTTTTATATTAGCCAATTAATTTTAATAAGGATTTTTGTTATTCAAAATTCGGGATCAAACTGATATAGACAAAATTCTTTAAAAAATCATGAAAATGGAAGTTCTAAGAAAATTAAAACAATCAAAAAGAAAAAAATAAGTTTTTTTTATTATAAAAAATCTTTATATATCTCTCACTTCAAAGATTATAAAGGTCTTCAAATACTTTACAATCAGTTTTTCTTCCTTTGAAAACTTTTCTACCATTGATATCAAAGGTATTATTTAACTTTTTTTAATTACTAGAAGTCAAGTTTTTGAGTAATAAGGTTTATAAATAAAAGGAAAAATATAAAAATGACTTTGAAAGTCATACTTCAAATTATTTTAATAAAAGTATTAAATTTTATTAGCAAAAAAATATAAAAATTTCTTGCAAATATTTTTTATATACTGTATACAATATAGTTAAAGGATTAGTAAAAAAAGTTTTTTTTATATATAATTAAAGAATTAGTGAAAAAGATTTTTTTTTTAATATCATGATTTTTTTTATTAATCCTTTGACAATATATAAAAAAAACATTCATAAAAAAGTTTTTATATTTCTTAACTAATAAAATTTTTATATTTTTTTTAAAACAACTTAAAGTTTATCTTTAGAAATTATTACTATACTTTCTTAATAATAAATCTCTAAAGTATTTAGTATATAAAATTTTACAAATTACTTATATTTCTTTTTATGATACAAATTTATACTTTTTACTTAAATAGAAACATAATTTAAAAATATTATAAATTAAAGATTTTAATAAGATATATAGACTTTTATTTCTATTTTTTATTTAAAGACTTATCTTTATCTTTTTCTATTTGTTTATAAACTTTTTTGAACAAAAACTTGGATTTTTTACTAGACAAAATTATGTTCTTCAATAGTTAAATTATTATTGAATTTAATTAAATTTAGTAATAAAAATATTGCAAAAAAATTTCAATTGCTACTATTCAGTATTACTATTTTGGTAATAAAGTAATAATAAAAAATTTATTAATTAAAAATTTATTAATAAAAAATTTATAAATTAAAAGTTTATCAGTTAAAAATTCAACAATTAAGAATTCAATAATAAATTATTAATAAAATAATAAAAAAAATATTTGACAATTAATAATATATAAATAATTTATAAAAAAATTTATTAATAATTCAATAAAAGTTTATTACAAAATAATTTATTAACTATCTATTAACTATTCAAGATCTATAGATCGATAGTGCAGTGGTTAGTACTCCATAGATTAGATCATAAGATACAAGTTAAAATTCTGCAGAGAGCATGAACACTTATTTGTTGGCCTAACTTTATATAACCGATGTTTTCAAATATAGCTATTGATTAGCAGGGAGAGAACCTATTGATCATATAGATGGTCTATATGAAGATTATGATTGGATCAATCTCCAAAGTTAAATCTAGAACAATCCTGAATTGATAACTTTGCCCATGGCAATAAAAAGATCAGATCAAATTTACCGATAGAGTGCTTCTGAGAAAAACAGAACCAGATACAAGTACTGGACAGTAAAGGAACCTCCTATCCTAAATACTGGGAGATCTTAATGGAAGGGGAAACCTATAGACCACTTCAAAAGATCAAAATACCAGGTTTAGGATAAAGAAAATTCAATGGCTTGATAATCAACCTGCTCTTAATAAAATTGTGCTAGAAATAATCAAGAAGGAATCACATAACTTTCTGATGAGATAGAACTTATACATATATTATAGTCTATATAACTAGCTAGTATAGATAGAATACTAAAAATAGTTGATGTACAGTATATAATACTTATTTAGCATATATAGGATATAACAGAGTAATATGTTAAGGGAAGGAAGGGCTCAACAATATATGAATATACTGTACTGTTACTAAGTAAACCTAGAAAATAAGTCAAATATAAATTAAAATTTGCTAAATAAAAGTTATGGCCCTAACTATCCCAGTGCCTATTCACTTCCCCTATGTCCTAGAGCCCTTCAAAACCCCCAACTTATCATCACCCAGAAGAACATCTGTAGAAGATCCCATACTGGATAGGATATGAAAGGAAAAGACAAGAACTAATAGATAAGGATTATGACATAGAGATACTGAAAGCAGTGAAGGAACAGGCACTGTATCCTGAACTGATGAAGCCCTTGAAGAGTAACCAGCCTATGGTATCAATATGGTAGTAGTAGCTAGGGATCGTAATGGATCGAATCAAATCAGATTTTAGGTTAATCTGATTTGAATCTGATCAGATCAGTTTTTATTTGATTCGATCCGTATCTGAATGAATTTATTTATATATATATATATATATATATTTTTTTTTTTAATTAGTCCAACTGACAGGACGAATCTTTATTTGAGAGATCAGTAGTACATTTTTCGGATTACATGAGTGATTCATATAACTTTATTTTTAACTACCTACTCTAACCAAAGTTTGCAAATTTTACCATGTTAGTGATACCATTTTTGTCAGTTACCCTGCTTTGCCCGGGACTATAGTGTTCCGAAAGGCCGCTATGGACTTCTTATTGTTAATATTCAAGGGGCTATGTTGTGTATTTTTTAGTAAGGTCTTGTTTACCACTTGATGTTCGTGGGTTTCATGGATGATCCCTGCTATATTTGAGTCCTCTGCAGGCTAGTTGAAACTTAGATAGCACAAATCTCTGGTCATGTTCTTGATATTTAGGTGATTCAATGGTGTCATGTAATTGTGTGGCATATAGCCTTCCATTGCCTCATTTTTAACCACTCTTGCAAGTTTGCCTTACAGGGGTTTCTCTTAGTTATTTTGTAATGGATTGCTCCTCCTATTGAATTGATTACCTTGGTGATTATTTCTGAATTTCTTCTCCCAGGATCTGCCCTGCAGGTTGCCCAATGTGACACTAACACTAACCACCAGCCTCCGCAATAGCTATTCTCTTTGGTAGCCATTGGTTTCGTGATCATAGAGATCTCCCATTAATTATTGTTACGGCCTGTTACATTTCGACAGATACAAATGACCGAAGTCTCCCTTATCTCCCATAGGGTGTAGTTTTGACAAAAGGTGGATGTCTTTTCCATTTTCATTGTGAGGCTTGAACTAATCGGCATTCTCCTAGCTTGTCTTGGATCCATACATATTCCAGGTGGCAGTTTTATCGAAGATTTCCTTGACGCTAAAACTGGCCAAGGCTTGGATAACCTGAATTTTTACACCGTGGTCGGACAGTGGAAATCTATAGATTATTTGTGAGTATAAGGGTGCATGTGGTGATGAGCATGTATTTTGTACAATGTAACCTATATATTGCGGAAACTGTTCCTAGGTGGGATTGAACCAGTAACTCGTAGATGGTGACCTAGGAGTGTACCCACTGCACTATTGATCCACAGGTCAATTTATTTTTATATGATCTGTATCCATTTAGTTGATCCAATATTTTTTTAATCGTGTTTTTTTTTTTTTTTTTTTTTTTTTTTTTTTTTTTTTT
>CAJVPT010005684.1:0-11899 GCA_910592055.1 Acaulospora colombiana | reverse complement strand
TCACAAACCCTTTCACAATATTTTCCTTTTCTTTCTCTTCTAATTTCAACACTAATTAGCCATCCTTGGCATGTTAGACCCCGCAGTAGGTGGCAACAAGCCGATCGGTAAGAAGGATAAATCCATCTTTAGATAGTTGAATTTGTATTTTAGAAAAACATAAAAATTGTAAATACATAATAACATGTACACAATGAATCTTTCTCGCAAATAAAACAAGGATGGGCCAGTTATCAAAAAAAAAAATATATATAATCTTAGTGGTTCTCCCAGAAAATCATATGCATGTAATTAATAAAAAAATAAAATAAAATAAAGAACAAAATGATAAAGACAATCATAATAAAACACAATTATTACTATGAATCTATTGATATTTGTCTATATGTTATTAGTAATTTGGATCTCACATTACCTTAAAGCTTTAGGATCAGGGGTCAGGTCATGTGTTCTAAAATATCATATGTTTTGGCAAATCATTAGTGTTTCATAGCTGGAGGTTTAAATCCTTGATTATCTTGAAATCCTATTTGATAATATTTTTTTAATCTTTAATAAAAGATATTTATTTCATCAAAATATTTATAGTTTCTTAAGACTGTTTTAGCAATTGTCATCTGACTTTCAGATGTAAAGTTATGCTTTTATCAGGTGACTTAGGTAAACTTGTTATACACACCATATTATAGAAAAGTTTGCCTGACCAGGATAAAGAAATCTTTTCATGAACTTTGTTTGATCAGAATATAAGTTTGGAGATCTCAACTTTTGTCCAAGAAAATCTTTTCATCACCTGAAAAACTTAGTGAGAAATGTAAGTTGAATTATTTTTTTCTACCTATCACTTGCCTTTTGATATCATAATTGTTTTCTAGAAGTTGAATATATACAATTGAAGGGGAATTTTTTCTATAACTTTTTTTCTTATATTATCAATGAAGTATCGAGACACATAAATATGATTAATAAGAGATTGTTTACATTCTAAAAACTGATGTGTTTTGTATTAATCACATTTGGTGAGAATTTGTATTACTCAAAATTTAGGGTCAAACTGAGATAAGCAAAATTCTTCAGAAAACTGTGAAAATGTGAGTTCTAAGAGGGTCAAGACAGTTAAAAAGGAAAAAATAAGCCTTTTTACTACTGAAAATCTCTATAAGCCTCTTACTTTAAAGATTAGAAAGACCTTTAGATACTTTACAGTCAGTTCTTCTTCCTTTGAAAACTTTCTTGCCATTGGTATCAAAGGTGTTACTTAACTTTTCTTAGTTACTAGAAGTCAAGTTTTTGAGTGAAGAGATTTATAAATAATAGAGGAAGGGTATAAATGACTTTTGAAGTCATATTTCAAGTTGTTTTAAGAAAAGTATTAAGACTTTATTAGTAAGGAAGTATAAAAACTTCTTGTGAACATCTTTTTTATGTGTGGTCAGAGGATCAGCGAAAAGAGTTTTTTATAAAGATTTTTTTTAATTTATTTAATAAAAATTATTATATAATTAAGAAATTTATTAATGCAATAAGTTTATTGAATATAATAAATGATTAAGCAATAGTATATATCGTATTATATTGTTTAAATAAATTATATATTATAAACAAAAAAAATTAAAATAAAATATTTATAGAAATTTATAATAAAAATCTATTTTGTATAATTTTTTTTTTTTGATAATATAATTAATAGAAAATTATAAAGTTTTTACAATGATGACCTGTAAATATTGAACTTCATAATTAAATAATAATTCAAATTATAAAAGAAGCAAAATATCATTCTTTAAGTTGTATCTAGAAAAAAAATTTTTAATAATAGATAAGCTTATATGTGAAAATTATTTAATTTGTAATTATTTCTATTTATTCACAATAAAGCCAAGCCATATTAGCTTGATGATAAGTTAAAAAAAACTGAAAAGTTTTATTTTTATATAATTTAACTTATATTTTAAAAGTTATCAATATATAATTAAAATTAAATTTTAAAATCTAACAATATAATATTAATTATTGAAATGATTTTTTTAATTGCTTTCTAATGAATTTAAACTAGGAATCATTACTTGATGGCTTGAAAATACTCATTTATGCTATAAATCTATAGATTAAAATTCTATTAAATTTAAATAAATATTTATTAAATTATAAGTATTATAATGATTATAAATATTTTTATTTATCAAATATATTGTATAAAAACTCAAATCGATATTACAATCTTATATACAGCATGCTTAAAATAAGGAGATTGCATTTATGATATGTCCCAACCTGGAACCTAATCAAAGAATGCATTTAAGGAGAATGTGCATTTATAAAGAGTGCATGTATAGAGATTTATCTGTATACACTATTTCTTAATCCAAATTACGAATATAGTTTAAAAAATAGTTGCAATTTTTTAATTTTGCTTGGGCTACTGCTTTTTTAATGATATTGAGTGCACAAGATGAGATCTCTCTTGTTAGAAACTTGCCAATCTGTAATGAAAGTGCGTACGCGCATAAGTGTTATACAGTCACATACCAATTAAAACCAAAAAAACTATGCAAAATGAATTTAATTAGGCAGGTGTCACCAAAAAACAAAAAAAAAACCTGCTATTTCTTGTAAATTTGGAGTCTCCGCTAGGTCTATGTGCGTAGGAATGCACCTCCAGTGAAGGGCACAAACTGATTTATTAATGCCAAATTTAGTGCAATTATCATCCGAGAGAGAAGTTTATCTCAACTATAAAAGGGTATATAATAATAAAAGTTTTGTTTAAGGTTTGGAGGGAAATAGATTTTGCCGTTGTCACGGGAGACAGATGCGGAGAAAATTCTGTTTATCACTATTAAAACGAATACGTACGTATTGATTTTTTGAAGACAATGGACTAAATTGTTTGTTTCCTAAATTGAACCTTTAATCTTGTTTTAGCAGGGTTCTTGAGGGAATTCCTGTTTTCTCATGTTTGATTTCATGTGCATTGTTTTTTGAGTAATTACGTTGTATACATGCCATTACGCCGGAACTAATACCGATTTATCAAGAAAAATAAAATAATGAAGCCACACCACTTTTTGCCTGGATACAATGGTGGAAAGAAATTTTCCATTTTTTTTCTGTGGAAATTTTACACGGAGTTGTGAGAATCGATGTTTAAGCACAGATCTGCGATGTTACATTGACATTTGTAATTAGAACCCCTTGTTGACTAAAAGAAGTTCTGTTAATTTGTTTTTTCCATTGTACCTGCTTTTCGTTTTCTCGTTATTGTTATAGCGAGGTTGACTGAATTTTCTCCTTCCTGCCTTCACATTTCTTATTTTCTTTTCACATAGCATTTGTATTGAGAAACATACATAGTTGATATTTCAGTTTTAGCAAGTTCAAAAAAAAAAAAAAGGAGGATTACAAGATTATTTTTCTTTAAGAGAGTAGATTTTTCTTACGGCACTAGGGAATAAGTAACCAATTTTCCTTTACCAAAAACGTCATATCGTCAAATTTCGCAACTTACATTTTAATAGCCAATTATTTGAAATTCCGAATTTAAACATTAAGACTCAACAAATTGAAGCCAAAATGTATGACGAAGAATCAACAACATACGAAGATCCCCACGTTATTGCTTCTTCTTCAACAGGAGAATCATCTAATAGAACACTTCAATGTGATTTTATAGAAACAAAGGATCACTTTGATGCACCTCAAATTATACCTCGACCTCCCAAGAACAATGGGACTGCAACATACCAAAGATTATCTGATCGATACACATTTTCTTTTTCAGCAGATTTAATAGAACAGGTTTGTAAACATTTTATCGTATGTGGATGGATAGTGTGAATTTTTCGTCAACTACATGATCGTTTCGTTTATTTCACAGTTTGACAGATATCGGGCACAAATGCGAGAAAGCATACAACAAGAATTAGAAGCAGATGAGTCGGGGTCAGAAAAAGAATTGGTAAATAAGTAGTCATGTTATTTCACCTGTGGAGTGTGTGGCGCGTCTAAGATTATTCCTTGTTTCTATAGAAGGCAGATTAGCGACATTCTTAATCTGTTGAGTCTTGTACGGTCGTTATCATTATGAAAAGGATATTATCCATTTAAAAAAAAATTTACTAATTCGATGTAATATTTATGAAATTTTTTTTAGAAAGAATCAGAAATATTAGTAATGGGCATAGATGATGACGAGGGTGGATTTAGTGTTCACCAAGTTCATCATTCTAATTTTGGGTCAAATATGTATTCGCAAGACTCAACTAGGGAGATAACTTCTGATAGTGCACCAAAATCCTGTATACCAAAGTCAAATCAAGGACGAAAATCGATAATGTTTTCCTTCTTGCGTGGAAAGGCAAAACCTCGACACATTACAGCTTCAGATATGGATAATCAATCAACATCGGCGATAGATTACGAAACACGAGTCGAAACAGAATCAATTGAATTCGAAGTGTACCAACAAACTGAAAATCGGAAAAGGTTAAACTCAACAAAAAAGATATTACAAACATTTAATATATTTAGGTCATGTACGTGCGATGGAGCAACTGAATAGACGAGAATTTTTTTTATTTATTCATATGAGGAATGATGATTGCATGAACTCTTTATCCTTAGAAAATGTCTAATATAATTACCGAAAAAAATGTTGACGATGATGTTCATTATTCACGGCTTTCTAATTTATGATTTTTTTTTATAAAAGTAAACTTATCTCTGTCCAATTCGATACTTAACGAATAACATTAGTTATATATAATACACATTCCCGTAGTTCTTAATACACTTTCATTAATATCAATTTCTTTTTGGTTGGTCCACTGGCGGGTTCAATTTTTACGACTTTCGACATCATCTTTTTTTCACAATAATTAATTCATCTGTATTTTTCATGCATGTAGGAATATTTCATCTATACCGCATTTTCATTATATTTTCTTTCTAAAGAACATACATTTTGTGTGGTGAGACCCGACTCCTTGAGACATTGATTTCTAATTGAACATCTCTGAAATAAAAATTCTATTATTAAGAATCAATTAAAAATAGTTAAGAAAGCTTCGATTTATTATTGATTACGCCAATTGGAAACATTTTCCCTCTTTAACTCAATAATTATACAACAATGATTCTTTAGAGGCTTATTAAATTAATCAGAATTGCTGATGAAATATATTTTTTTTCTTTGGTCACAAATGTTTCATTCTATTTATAACAAGATTTCAATAGAAGTAGGATCTAAATTTACCCAATAATCTAGAATTTTTTTAAAGAAAATTTATATTCAATAATTTATTAAACTCTTTTTGCCAATTATTTCGATTATAATAATTGTCAAGAGTTTTCAATAAAGTTGCAACACTTTTATTGAAAACATTTTGCAAATATATTGCAAAGCATAATTTAATTATTTTTATCTTTTTTTTTGACCTGAATATTAGTTTTAAGTCAAAAGTGATAAAGGTAAAATCTGAACTTTCAATAACAAGAAAGAATATCAAAAAAAACTTTTAGACTTTTTCTTACTTCTCTATAATAGAATAGGCAAATCTATAGAATATACTGTATAATATCAAGAATATAATATGATGGTAAGATTTAAAAATTTTTTTAGGTTTCAAGTTTTCTTATAACTTATAATTAATAATTCTTATTTTTTAAAAAAATTATATTTATCTTAGTTTAATTCTAAAATTTTATTATATTAGATTTGTTAAAATTTATTGATTAAAAATTTGAATTAAATAATATTATTTATAATAAGAAACAAATAAAATTATTCAATATCTATATTTTTGTAATTTTTTATTATATTATTATTCTAATAATAAGTATTATTTTTATTATCTATTTTAAACTTTTTTTTAGGTTAGATATACATATTTTATTAAATATTTGTATGCTATATATTGTAAAATAATTTACTAAAACGAAATCTCTACTTAACTTACTTATTATTGTTTTATATTTTTTTAAAAATTTATATATAACTTTAAAAATAATTTGTTATTTTATTAATAATTTAACTAAAAACTCTTTTAACTATTAATATTATTGTTCACAAATTATTATTACAAATCACTACATGAGATTATGACAAGGTTTAAAATTTTAATTATTTTATTTTATATTTAACTCTTTTTATTAAAATCTTTTTTTGAACTTTTGACTTCTAAATTTCTTTTTCTAATAATAATATATTTCTTGTTAAAAATATAAATTTCTGATTTAAGATCTATAAGTCCATAATGCAGTAGTTAGTATTCCATATACTAGTCGAAAAATATTTATTCGGCATAATGCCACTCATATAATATTTATCAAAAAAATAAATAATTTGGTATATTAATGACATAAATAAATCGTCAATCAATTTTTATCATATAATTCGACATATTATTCAGCATAAATAAATTATCAATTAATTTTTACAATATAATTTGATATATAATTCGGTATATATAAATCATTAATCAATTTTTACTATATAATTCAATATTATTTATCATGTACCATTTTTACTATATATTTCATTAGAATTTTTCTCAAAAAATAATTAGACATTTATCAAAATTTCAATTTTATCAAAATTTTCATATTTACTGAATTTTAATTATATATTATATTTACAATTTAAAGAAATTACAGTTGAATATTCACGAAAGTCATTCATAAGAAGTTTTAATACTTCATACTAATAAAGTCTTACTACTTTCCTTAAACCATTTCAAAGAGTTTTCTCAGAACTCCCTCATCTCCCCTCCCTCTTGTCTACAATCTCCTTTGAACAAACTAAACTCTCATGGCTTGCAAAGTTCAGCTTTTACCTTTACTACCTATAGCAAAAAAGTTCCTAAAGGGAAAAGAACCAATAGTGAAGTATTTTTCTCCTCTTAGTTATGGTGGAGATAATAAAGGTTAAAAACTAATTAAAGAACTTATTTTCCTATCCTTTGAATGGTGTTGTGACCTCTCAGAGCTATCTTTTTCATGGCTTTCTAGAGAATTTTGCCTATCCCAGCTTGACTTTGAAATTTCGGATAGCACGGATCTCACCAACTCTGATTGGTCAACGTGAAACATGTTGGACAAAATTGATAAGCAAGCTCCTATTGGCTACCTTATTGTCTGAATACATTTCTTTGGCTCCATAAGAACCTGTGATCCATCATAAGTCATTTTGTCTGGCGCAGGTGGATACAGGACATGGTACCGACACATCATTGGATATAAAAAAAGAGTTCATCCAACCATGATAAAGGTCACAAGATGCTAGATCACTTCCTTTTAAAGATCAAAGCCGCCTATTCCTGATTGTATATCAGGTAGGTTCCAATCTCTACTACCCGGAAAGTCTAAATCAGAGAAAATAGAAAACCACTTAGGATACTCAGTGGTAAAGCTTATATGCAAAGTAATACAAGAAGTTTTTATCCTATCTTTAAAAAATTCTGAGCTGGAAAACTGGAAGATTAATATTGCTACACTAATCGAAACTCAAGTTCGAAAATGTCAGCAGTAATATGCAAGCCAGCCAGAATGTCTAAAAGATCCTCATTGATCGTTAGTACCAATGGCTACCAGCAGGATATGTCGATCGCAAGGCTAGGTGCTGTCCTTCATATAAGGAATTTAATCTGAAATAAGATGCACAGATGAATAAGTATATTCATATTTAGACATAGACCTTAAAACTATATAGTCTTCCCTTTGGTCTTCATTTTATCTCCGTAAAGACTCTGTAGAAGTTTTCCTCAGACCTTCTCATGAGAAATTAGAACAAAACAGATATGTGCCAAGAAACAGAACCATCACATTCCACATGATTGTCAATTTTTTCTTTTATTTTTTTTTTATTTTTCATTTATGACACTAGCACACTCTAGGGATATTGGTTTTTTTTGCAAAAAGAAAGAGCAATAAGCCTCGAAATAGTTTTAGAATAACTTTAGCTTATCATTATCTTTATCCTCCCCAAATATATATCTATGTATTCACACTTTGCACAATATAAACTTGTAATTTGGGATTCAATAAAGTTAGGTATGAGCCCATTTAAAAAAAAAAAATAATAATAATAATAAAAATAAATCAGTCAAAAATATTATGAATAGAAATTATGTATTCATATTTAACTTGGTAAAATTCAATATTTCACAATTCAATATTTGTATTATTTTTAGATTCAAAATAAAATTTATTTTCTACTGAATTAACCAGTTTGTATCATCAAATAAAGGCCAATCGATATTTAATAATATTATTCAAAAAGTTTACTGAATATATAAAGAAGAATTGAACTTATCCCAGATATAAATTAATATTTCTATCATGATTCACAAATCTAGCTAATATAAATGAACCCTTAATATTTCATGAGAACATAATGGAATCGAATATTTTACTTCCAATTCGATATCTATTATATTGATCTATTCTATTTTAAATAATTATTGAATTTTTATTATTTTTCGTAAATAACCTTTAAAAATCCATAGTTTCATAAAATGCCTCATAATATTTAACTAATAAATCTAATATTTTGGTAGATACTTCTAAATTTGGTTTTTTTGGATGCAAGAGTTCATCTGAAAAATGTTGAGATCTATTGATTATTGTTTTATAAATATTATATATGTTGTTTAAAAAATTGATATAACTTGTTAGCTGAAAATTGATTTAGTTCAGAAATTGAGCCAATATTTAATCAATTATTTAAAATTTCAAGCTCCTGGTTATTAGGATAAAACATAGTTAGATTAATAATTTGATGATTATTTATAAATCTTCATATTAATTGGGTTCAATATTTTGATAACTATTAAACAATGAATCTAAATTAAAATTTAATAGAATTCTACTTCTGAATATTAAATTTGTTTAAAAAACCGATCTAATATACCATTTATCCTCTCAAATAAAAAGTACCACAATGTATATAATAGTTAATAATCACACGCACATTCATATAATTATAATGAAAGATAAAGATTTGAAATAATATTTTCTTAAACAAGACAGCAAAACGAACCAAACGAACACAAGACAAGCAACAATAGACCCAAGACAACCCAACCAGTCAGATAACAAAGGAACAGAACGAAAGTTTGATCAGGATAGTCAACAACTACATAAATGAATACATAAAAGTATAACACTAACATTTTCACACTATTATCATATCACCCAACAATTAGCTTGACATGTTAGTTTTCTTTTCCCTGAGGAAAGGGCAACAAGCCACAAGGTAGTTCATAGCTTATCGAGTTTTGTTATTACTGAAACCATATCCCTATACCTTAGCATTAGCTATACTGTATAAATGTAATTATAAAACAATAATAAAATAAGGCTGAGCCAGTTAAAAATAATAATAATAATAATAATAATATTTTTTTCTCCATATTTTTATTTTATTAGTTTAATCATTGCAACTAATCTTTTGTAAGCCTCATTTAATGAATTTTGTCTTAAAATTTGACATACTAAGATTTGACAAATTTTGATAAAATTTGTTAGAATTTGGCAATCCACATTTGAAAAATGTTTTCATAGAATGATAGTTGCATATATTATGAAAAAATTTTTTTACTTATCGGTTTAAAGTTCAAAAATCATTCACATTATTTACTTTTCTCAGAATTCAGCCAATATCTGATAGCATTTGAAAAATTTTCATCATTGATTGTATTTTATCTAATGCATTATTTGTTAGTATTCCTTCTTTGATTAATATTTATTTAACAAGCCATTTGTCAATATCTAAGAAAAAAACAGTGTATTGAATTGATAACTAAATGCCGAATTGAATCAAAATAAGATAAGCAAAAGAATTCAAACCATCTGGCATGATTCTTACTAACAAAATGTTTTGATGTTACATTTGAGCTACAGCATTTCCATTCGATAGAATCTTGTTTATATATTGTCAAATCTCTCAATATAAATCATTTATTTATATCCTCCATATCACCAAAATTATAATGATTATTTTCATAATTGATATTTTTCTTGCAACGATAATATAACACTAGTACTGAAATGTGTCCACATACTTTTCATGCAACAGATATATTGCACGAAATTAAAATTAAGGCCACCTGATTTATTTTTTTCTTTTCATTTTTGGCAATTGAATCAAGCTTTATTCCTTGCTATAGTTGCATTAATTAATCGACAATTAAAGAAAGGTAATGATTTATTTGATGTAAACTTGGTTTACTAAAACCTGATAATATATCAAGAATCAATATATTTTCAAGTTTAAATTATATTTTGCATAGCAAATTTGCACTAGTCATATATATAACTCCACTACTATACACTTTATTATCAAATGATTGAAATTAGTAGATATTTAGCACCAATTCCAAATGCAAATAAACTATCTCTTTGCTAAAAAATAATTTTAAGTTTTCATCTTTAAAAGTTTTTTAAATATCATTATTATAGATATCATATAGAAGTTCATTAATAATTGATCGATCTATCCAATATCAAATATTAAATTCAAAATTCAGATTTTGATACATTTGCAACAATTAATATGGAATAGTAAAATATGGAAAAACTAAATTGGAATGATTAATTATATTTTCTTTTAATAATTCTAATTGTGTAAATAATGAAAAAATGCAAGTTTTTCTTCATTTTATTGCTAAATTAAAAAATTTAATATAAATATACTTTATGATCAATAGTTAATTGTTTTTTTGAAAACCAAGAACATCATCCTGTCTATACAATTTGTGACATCTTTGACATGTCACAAAACTAACGAACTAATCTGATAATTCAAGTTTATTGTTGGTAATATACAAAAATCCACAAAAGAGCTCAAATTCTTTACCACCAATTTCAATTAGCACAAATTTTATAAATTTTAGTAATACATCTGTTGAACTATTTAGTAAATTAAATTGAATTCTATAGTTCATAATTCACAACAAAATCTACATAAAATAACTATCCAAAAATTTGCTAAAATTTGAGGAAAATTCATATTTTGGTACTGAATAATTTTTGAATATATTATTTATTTCTTCATTATCATCAACTTCAAATTTATCATTTTTAGAACTTGCATTATTCAATCTCAGATTTTGGTGATTGTTGCTTAACGACATAATTCAACTTAATAAAATATTTCTTGTTCTATACTGAAATATGAATTTTTCATTTGTCAAATGTTTGTTTTTTGTTTTTCAATATCTATAAAAAAATTCTGTTCATGAATCAACAAGTGATTTATTGTATTTACTACAGTCACAAGTAATTTTTGCTTTTTTATGATTTTTTCTTAAACTTTTACTAAGTAAAGTTAAAATTGAATGCTTTCCTGACATTTTAAAAAATTGACAAATAGTAACATAAAGTAGCAACGTTGTGATTAATATATTAAATAGCTTCAAAGTATAATATAATATAAACATAATATGACAAATAATATATAGTATAATATAATATATAACTTTGAATTGTATTATAATATAATAAATAATAGTATAATATTATATATATATTTTTTTCACCACCTGTAGCATCGGACAAATTAATCCAACTAATCCTTCATTTAAGTAAGTATCAGATTGGAATATCTCAAGAAAAGCATTTAGATCTTAGCTTTTTTCCATTAAATCTTTGTTATCACTTGAGAAACTTAAGTAAGAAATGAAAGTTTGCAATCCATATTATCTATCACTTGGTTTTTTGGTGTTATAAAAGTTTTCATTAAGGAACTTGAGCTTTTGGAGACAAATATTTTTAAAACTTTCATTTCAATTATCAATAATATCATCGGAATACATGAATGTGATCAATAAAAGCTTGTTCACATTTCAAAAACTAACATGTTTTGTATTAATCAATCATTTTTTATGAGAATTTGTGCTAC
>CAJVPT010005683.1:0-11900 GCA_910592055.1 Acaulospora colombiana | reverse complement strand
TATAGTAAAAGATTTATTTTCTTTCTTTTTAATTGTCTTGATTCTTTTAAAGCTTTTATTTTCATAGTTTTTTAAAAAATTTTATCTACTTTAATTTAACCTTAAATTTTAAGTAGCTTAAATTCCTATTAAAAGTAATTGGTTATATAAAGCATATTAGTTTTTAGAATATAAACAAGCTTCTATAGATTATATTCATATATTCTAATAATAGCATTGATAATTGAAAAGAATGTTTTAAAAATATTTATTTTTAGAAATTCAAATTCTTTAATAAAAACTTTCATGATATCAAAAATCAAGTGATAGGTAATATATATTATAAACTTTTATCTCTTATTTAAGTTCTTCAGATAATGATAAAACTTTAATCAAAAAAAGTTAAAGTTTAAATACTTTTCTTGAAATATCCCAATTGTCTCTTTTTTCCAATCACTTTTTCTTTTTTTTTTTTTTTTATCCTTTGTCAGATTAGTTATGTGTGCTTTATTAAATATTTGTAAGCTGTACATATTAAATAAAATGCTAAAGCTAAATCTTTAACTAATTCACTCGTTTTGATTGTATTACCTCTTTAAGCACAACTTTAGAAGTAATTTATCACTCCATTAAAGGTTTGGATAAAAATCCTTCCAACTTCTAACATCATTGCCTGCAGGTCACTATTGCAGATCACTCTTTTGAGCTTTGACAGAGATCAAAATACCAACTACTTCATACCATACTTCACTCCATTTAATAGGATTTCTTTCAACTTCTTAGCTTCAACTCTTTTTTCTTCATATATCAGTTTTTCACTAGATCGAATTTCTGTAATTTTGCTCTTTTTTTCCTGATCTTATGGATATAATGGTCTTTTTATTTTGTTGTATTTGCGGATTCCTGATTTTTGTTTCCATTCAATTACCTTTTTATATCTTGCATTCTATATTTTCTTTTGGAAGTGATTATATACTTTTTTTTGAATTTTCATTATTTATTTTCTTGTTTCTTTTTCAATTATCTTGTTATAACATGTCAAATTCACTATTTTAATAACTAGTTCTTTCTCTATTAGTTCTATATAGAAGCTAAGTATGTCTTGACTAGTTTTTGAGATTTTTTTTATCAGTTTTGCTATTTGTTTGTCAATTTCTCCTATTTCTATTCTATCATCTATTCTCAAGCTTAACTCTTTCTCTTCTGATTCAGTTTTCCTTTCTTTTAAGAGCTTTTTGAATCCTTTCAAAACTACTTTTATTTCTTTTTGCCATACCTCATTTTACTGAGTCTTGTAAGTTAGACATTCTAGTAAGTGTTCTATTGGTTCTTCTTCCTGGTCACACGTAATGCATTTTACCTGCTTGTAAAGATCTGGTCTTCTTATAGTCAGTTTCATAAGTGTTGATAGCCTATTATTGATCGGTTTAGTAAGAAAGCTTTTGTTTCATAAGCTTTTAAATAAGATGTTCCATGTGCGTTATTTATTAAAATGTTTCCATACAAGGTCCCACATATATTTGTAATAGTCTTAGATTTGCTGGTTCTATCTTTTTTTAATTCTACCTTGAGTTGTCTATTGATAAATTATTACTTTATTATTAATTTTTTAATAGCTTGTCTTATAGGGATATCTAGCACTATATTCTGCCATTTAATTTTTGTGATAATCTTGGGTAAAACCAATTTTTTTCATTTTATTACTGGAAATCTTAGTGCTTCTTTGATTAGAGCATTTACCTCTTTATTATACTGGATATTGGAGTATAAATTAATCTTAATAAGCTTGAGATCTAGATTCTTTTTCTTTATTAAATCCAGTATACATACCCACAAAAACCAGTTTTATTCTTTTAAACATCTTTTGTGAGTCATTTTGGGATCTTTTTTTTTTATAGCTTTTCACTTCGAGATACAGGCTTGGTTATCTGTAAAGATTTCAATCTTGCTATCTACTGGGGCTACTAATAGTATAATAACTATTGCTACTAGTTCTGCTTTAGTGAATAAAGGCCAATTCTCTACTTCAGTTTGGAACTTGCTTCTCTTCCTGCTTCTCCTATCTGTATCCAGACTGCTTTCATTTTCATATTTGTACTTCCATAGTTTATAAGAGACCCATTGGAATAAAATATCATTGATTCTTTTTTTTGCTTATTACGGTTGAGTATTTTGATCAGATGGGATTGGTAGGCATCTTCTTCAACATGATCTTTGATGATATTTGTTTTCCAATCCTCTATTTCCACTTGTAATACTTTTTCATTCTGGGTAGTTACTTGATTATTATATATTGTTCTACCTATTATACTTTCTAATACTTTTTTGGAACTTAGAATTTCTAGTGATTGGGATTTTTTGGTGGACTTTCTTGCATTAAGATAAGGGATTGTATATATATTTTTTTATACTTGTTTCAATTATACATCAATCTTTTATCTTTCATCAGGAAATTTTCGAAAAAATTTTCAAAAAACTTTAAAATTTTTGAAAATTTGTAAAACAAAAAATAATTTCATTAATTTTAATAATAAAAAACTTTGAAGATTTTTTATTTCAAAAATGCCAGAAATATTCAAAGTAATAATATGTATATTAAAATAAAATCGACAATAAAATACTGACTAATTTAGTCAATCAAAAATTTAATTTATAAGTTATCATAATTTTGTCAATATGATTTCATTTTTAAAGCTATGAAATAATTTTCAAATAGTGACAAAGAGTAGCATGTGGTCATAATATAATATAACTTCTTGAAATTTGTGTTATATAAGATCTTTAAAGTCCTTTCTTTTTTATTATTATCAAATAAAAGAAAAAAAACGCATAACATGTTTCAACAAATGATTTCAGGTTCAAGCTCTAGTGAAAAGGATACTTTAAAGTACTCCAAAAAGCTCAAGAGTATTTCCGGTATCCCAGGTCAAAGATCAACATCTCAAGCTAAAACAGAAACAGAGCCGCTTCAGAAGTAATTAAGATTTCTAGTTATATTTTAGAATCTTTGTCTACTAGGAGATTGTCTGAAGAATCTTTAGGTATATTAAAAAAGATATAACTATTTAAATAAATACTAATTTGTATATTTAGTTTTCTAATATAGTAATTGAAAGGCTTTTAGAGTTCCACGAAAGTCTTTATCAGAAAATTGATCAGTTATTAGAATATCAAAAAACCATCAAAAATAAGATTACCCATCTAAAAAATAAAATTTACACAAGTCAACATTTAATTACCGAATAGGATTTTATCGAAGTAAGGTTTAATTTTTTAATCTTCAAAGAACTTCAATAACATTTTGGATTCTATAATAGCATGCGGTCAAGAGTATTATGAAAGAAGTCTTTTTTGAAAAAATATATATGGATCCTGAAGATTTTTACCAGCATATAGAGGAATATTTTCAGAAAGAATATTCGGAGTTTTTCGAAAGCTTTATAAGAAAACATTGGAAAACATATTATAAAAAGCATATTTACCAAGCAATAATTATTGCAGTTATTAATAATATAAATAAATTTATTAATAATATTATTTATTTAATAGCTTGTGAGACAATACAAATCACTTCGAGGAATTATGGCTTCAAAAATCCGGGATGCCATGTTTTTAGTTTTTGGCAAAAACTTCCTGGATACAATCAATACAAATACAATCACTACCAAAATTACTGCCTGAAAAAAATCGTAAAAAATCCAGGAGTGCTTCAAAAATCTTTATATTTGTTCTGGAAGAAGACCAAAGTATAATAGCATGCATTCTTGAAAAAGTTTAACCAAAAGGGGATGCCTTCAAAGAACAAGTTACATTCGCTATTGCAATATATCAAATTTAAGTAATGAAAGTATTTTAATTAATAAAGTGTTAATTAAAAGCAAAATAGAAAAAAAGAAGATAAGATTTAAAATTATTTGAAGTATTATAGAGTTATTTGTTTAATAATAATATATTTTAGAAAAAAATTAAAAAGAAAATCAGATTTACAGAAGGCAATTCAAGCAATGAAGATCAAAAAATGCATGAGCAAGAAGATATTGAAATTCAAAGTTCTTCGGAAAAAGTAAAAAATAATGAAAATGATCTGGGATTGTAACTGAAAAATATAAGAATAGAAAGGTCTACTTTGGCAATGAGTAATGTAAATATAAATGATTGATAAAAATATATAAAAAAAGTAAATTTCAATATTTTAATAATAATGTGAAATTATTTTATTAAAATTTAAAACATTAGAAAATCTTCAGAGTTCTATATATAAATCTCTACTTTAGAGACTTCTAATAATAACGGAGTGCCTTCAGAAATTTACATCCAAAAATCTCTGGAGATCTTTGTCAAAAAAATTTCCTGATATTATACCTTCTGTGCAACCTTGACATCAGGTTAACTTTGATTCTCGATTTTTAACAGGGCTGATACATTCGAAGTATTCTATTTTTAGCTGTCTTGAAGTATTATCTAGAATCAATTTTCCCCAAATTATCTGTTGCTATTGAAATTTGCTTCTTGTAACCACTTAGAATTTCTGTTATTTGTCAAAGTTAATATTGAAAATGGGATATTCTGGGCTTTATTTTATCCATTCTTCATTTCAGAATTCTATAAGCTATTTAATCTATTTTTTTGCATTATCTTTATTATAGATAGGTCTATCCTGGAATAGATCCTTTGCTTGTTTTCTATAACAGTTGGAGCATTCACCAGTTTTGTAGTTCTTTTGTTTCATAATTAACTAGCTGATCTATATATATCAATTTATTATTTCTGAGGGATAGAATTGCTTTCTTGTACTCTTCTATCAGCAAGTATTCTTTAATTGAACTATTTTCTTGATTTCATTAAAAAATATCATTCTATTTCCAGTTTTGAAAGGTTATGCCAATATTCTTGGTTAGTTTCAATACTTGTAGGGAGAAGTTATCTTTTCCTGTAATGTTATTTAATGAGTTACATATAAGCATGTTGACAGGTTCCTAATATCTAACTTGTACTTGCTTGAGTCCGATAATTGTTGTGGTTCTGACTGGTCCTGGATCATTTAATTTATTAAACAATCCTGTTATCTGGCTTTCTTTCTATAACATCCAAACACTTTTCAAGTTATGAATCTTGGGATGATATATTATACTATTGAGTATTGATCTATATAATATGGTCTTATTTTTGAACAGTTTTTTGTATACTATTGTTAAGGTGTTGCACATCTTTCAAGATATTATATTGTGTACATTTTGAATTCGATTCTTGATATAAGCACTCTATTCAAAATATAAAAAGTTTATTTGTCTGTTAGCTTTTTATTTTTTAGAGCTCTGATAATTACATTAATTTTCTTAAGCACACATTCTTTGAGCTCAATAGCTATTTTTTGATTGTCTGTCCAAATCTCTAGGAATCTTGCTTGTTTAATTCCATCCAATTCTCTTATTACTTCTTTATTGACTCCTGCTTGAACTTTTTTCGGATACTGGTTTGGGTTGTTATTAGTAACTAGAACTGATTTATTATAATTAATTTATGAGTTATTTGTTTTATAAAATATTCTTGCTTCTTTCCATATCTTTCTTTGATCAAGATATTCATGTGATATTATCTATAAAAGTTATTGCTACATATCATGATTCTAACTTTTTATTACTATTTCCTTTCAAATCTGAATTCTATATAACTGATATTCCATATTCCTTTGCTTCATCATTTTGGATCTTACCTAATAGAAAATTATAAAATATTCTTCACATTAAAGGTAAAATAGTTTCTCCTTGATCTATTCTATTTCTTGCGATAATTGTTTCTATTAGTTCTTTCTCATATATCACTCTAAACTCTCTATTGTAAAATAGACCTATTATGATTTGAATGAAACCTTCTAATATTTTGATTCTTTTTATGGCCTTGACTAGCATATTTAGATTGATTGTATCTTATGCTTTTGTCATATCTTGAAAAAGAATCCATAACTTCTTTTTGTTTTTTCTTGCTTTCTCATATATATTGTTAAGAATTTATATTGGTTCAGCTATATTTTCTTCTGATAATCCTACATAGTTAGATCCTCTTAGGATATTATTACTCTTATAGATATTTCCCAGTTTATTTGTGAGAATTTTAGTGAAACACTTTTATATAGCTTCTAGCAGTACTATTAGTCTTGTGTTGGTAAGCTCATACTTCTATGGCTTTGATTTTGCTATAGAGTAAATATGACTTTGATATTGCTTCCATCTGTATGGTGGGATCTCACATTTTAAAAAGCAGTTCAATATCTTTTTCAGATAAAGTTTTCCTTCTGAATCTAATTTTTTTAATATTTCATAACTAATTTGTGATTTTCCTGGGGCTTTATTGTTTGGGAGGGCTCAAAGTGTTTCATCTAGTTTTTCTTGAGAAATTGGCTTTAAAAGATCTTTATACTATTTTTCTTTAATATTGCTTTTCAAACTGTATTCTTCTTTTCAGTTTTCTATTAGGCCATTGAAGCTAGTATTTTATGTTCTGAATGCTTCTTGATAATATTGTCTTATCTTTTTTTTTATTTCATCCTTTTTAGTTGTTATGTAGTTTGTTTTTCACATTTTTGACTTTGACTCTGTCCAAAACTATTTTAATTCACTTCCTATCTGTCAAAGAGTTTATCATTTTTCTTTGATTATTTCACAAATCATTACACCTTTGTTCTAAAGCCATTTTAATAGTATCTTTTGTCTATATTATCTATATATTCTGGCAAATTAGCTTTAAGCCTTCTATTGTATCACTTATTTCTTTTTTCAAAAGTGTCCATAATATATTTGAAATGCTATGTTAAATACAATGGTTTTCAATTTAGTGATTGGGTGTGTATGCTATATTGTGTTTCTTAATCACTATACTAAGGACCTGTAGCTTGTTTGATTCTTGTGAGATTTGTGTTTTCTTGAAAAGTGTTTTAAGTTGAAGAGCTTATCTATATTTGATATATTCTGAACCATGCTTATAATATTTTTCTTGGACAGTGAATATCTTTTTACTAGCTAGCTTATTGTGTGCTGCCTTACATATTTGTTTCTCAAAGACTCTTCATATTGTATTTACATAAGTTTCTCTTTTACTCTCTTCTTACTCTTTTTTTAACAAAGGCTCTAGCATTATTCAAAACTTATGGCTTATACCTTTTTTAAATGCTTGCTATTGGTTTACTGTTGATCCTTTAATATCAATTTTTCTTTCATTTTTTATAGTGGATCGGTTTATGCTATCTCTTGAGAATAGATTGTTATTATGTAATATTATTATGTAATGTTATTATGTAATATTATTATGTAATGTTATTATGTAATATTATCATAAGCATTGTATGGTCACTGCCTGTTATTTACTTCATACTTTGATTATTGAAACATAATAATAGAAATTTTGTGAGGCTCTGTAATATCTATATAAAATCTATTCGGCTACTACTAATAGTATCCTATCTTGTTAGAGTTTTGTTCTTTCCTTTTCATATTGCTTGCGTATTATGAAATTCTATTCATCTAGAGAGTTAAATAGTTGAATTTCTGGATGCCAAGATAGTTTGAATATTGTCCTAGAAGTTGATGCTCTATCTTCTATGAGATTGTATGCAGTATTGAAGTCTCCTATAACTATTATGTGAAAATTCTGTCTATACTTTTCTTTGATGAAGTTTTGTACTTTCTCCTATACTCTATTACTTCATTGTTTATCAGAGGAAATATAAATTTGGATAATACATATCTTATTTCTTTTCATGAGTATGTTGACTACTATCATGTGTTCTTTTGTCTTTTCTATTAATACTATTTTCTTTTCCAGATCTTTTCTTATCAATAAGCTAACTCCTGCATCATAGGAAGTGTTTTTGTTGACATTGTAGAAGTGCTTATATATCCCTTGATTTTGAAAGGTCCATTTTGTCTTTGCTTTGGTTAGCTTTGTTTTACATAGACCCATAATTCCAATACCTTGCTCTAGTATTTCTTCTATATGGTTATATTGATTTGTTTTATCAGTAATACCTCTGACATTGTGTATTTCAATTCTTATTACTTTTTTTTTTATATCTACATTTTCTTGTTTTTCTTTTTCTAGTGATATTTTTCTATTTATAAATATAGTTTTTTCTATTTGGAGAAAAGTCTCAAGGTCTTGATTATACTGCTAATCCTTTGTATTAATTTGCTCCTCTTGTCATGCTTTGTTCTTGTTAGTTTTTTAGATATTGAGAATAGTGGACAGGTATTCTCTATCCTTCTGTAATGGAACTGGTACTCCTTTTAGGAATGGTTGGCCCTTTGTCTAAGTGGACCTTTTTTCAATTTATCGATCCTTTTGTCAAGTTTTTCAATTAATTTGCATAATTGAGATACTTCAGATTCTTGACTTGAATTTGATCAGGGACTTCTGGTTTTGCATCTTATTATTTGTTTCTCTTGTTGGCTAGTGTTAGTGTCACTGTTTTCGTCTTCTTCTTGACTTTGCATCTCTCTATATGAAACATGACTTCTTCTTCTTCTTAAAGGTTTCCTATTGCTATCAGTAACTGATGGATCAGGTTTTGACATATGTCTATTAGTTCTTATGTGATGATTTCTACTATTTTCAGTATCTATTGTTGCCGTACTCTGGTATTCCATCTTAGTATAGTTATCTGTTTCCTTTCTATTAATCTTATATCTCTGCTTTTCTTCTTTTTCAATAGAATTATTCAGAATATCTGATTCATATGAGTTGTTTGAATCGATAGACATTCTATATTATTGCTAGTAGAGATTTTTCATACTTCATATTAGTCTTTAATTTTCAATAATAATTTGTTACTAAAGTGTCTCTTTCAAGTCTTTCTTATTTTCAAAATATATTATTATATAATCTTTTAGTGTTAGAGTAATCTTATTTCTTGGTATGTAAGAGGCTTTTGCTTTTGTCTGACTAAGTGATTCAGATATCAGTTCTATAGATCTCCTCTTCATCATATAAAGTCTTAAGAAGTGATGCTTTCTTTCTTTAAGTATTTGGATTACTTCTTGATCATCTAGTTCTTTTTGGGCTATTACTGATCTTACTTGATTGGTTTTAATCTTGAGTAACCAATGTTGTTCCAATTTGGTATGCTCATAATGTGTGAAGAGATAAATTCTGAATCTTTTTTGGTAAAAAGCCATATGATATTCATGAATATTAACTATTTCTCCATATTTTTCTATCACCTTCCTAATTGATTGTTTATTGCATTTATGTTCTATATCCATCAATGTAATATACTTTAATCTGTTTTTTGCTGAATAAAAGCTTTCTGGCTTGAAAAATTTTTTGTTTAGAGCATATTTTTGAAAGGCTAAACACATGCTTCTATCTTGATCCATTCTCTTAATAGAAAAATTTTTCTTTTCTTTTTTATTAATTGATTCTAAATATCGTATTGCATTCTTTTCTTTATCAATACCAAAAGTGATCCAATGGTTATCATTGATAAACTCAGTTTTGAAGAGATTTTGTCTCTTGGGAATATTTAGAGTTCCTTTAAGATATTTGATTTCTTCTTCTTTGTTGTCTTCAAGTAGTATAGCTTGAAACACTCCCAATTTAATTGTATCTGTTTGTTTAATAAAATAAGGATTGACTGTGAAACTTTGTATTCTATTGCATATATTGTAAGAAACCTTCTCTGTAATATAGATTCCTTGAACTATTTTTTTAATTGCTTCTGCTTCTATCAGTTCTGATATATCTGGTCTTCCATTTCAACTTCTTTAATTGGTTGGCTTTCCTCAGTTTCCACAAAAGTTAGTTGAATATTCATTAGGATGTTATTTGTTTCCCTGGATTCTTTCATATTGTGACTTGTGGTATAATTTCCTGCCTTGTTTATTAAGATATTATACATCTTTTTCTTCAAGCATAGGAGCTTTGAGATCTTGTTTTTTGTCTTGTCCTTTTTCCTACAGAGTAAGAATATATTTTATTAATATCTGTTCTTTTGCCAAGATTTTAGGATCTATATTTAATAGAGTGGCTAAGATATTATCTAATATTGAGATCACATGAATTGCTCCTACTGGGATATGTGGTTGATCTCTTGTCATATGTCTTAGCTTATGTTATAGCATTTTTGTTTCCCATAGTTCTTGTTGGGGATCATAGCTGATAGTGATATTTCCTAATACTCTAAAGATTTCTTGCTCATGTCTTTTCAAAATTCTAATAATATTTTGCTCTTTTTGAGTCATGTTATCATATGAGGGGAATAAACTATTATATGTATTAGGTTGTTTTGATATTTTGTTGTTTTTCTTCACGCTGATCTGTAAATAGAATACTATATTGGGTTATATAATTAGATGATCCATGCCAATATATTGTTTTTTCATGTGTTTCAGTTTTAGTGCTGATCCTATTTATCTTAGTGCCTAAAAAGATGTTAACCTGCATTGGCCTGGCTAAGAGCTCTGTGAAGTTGATGTTGGATCAAAGAAGCCTACTGTGAATCAGTTTGTCCTTGTTTTCTCTTCCTTAAGCAAAACAAGGATATAAGGATATTGTTATTGACTAGTGTTGTCCCTTCCTTGTTGTTAGAAGTCAAGTGTATATTATAAAGAGAGGAGTTGTTGCTATTGTTATCTCTCCTTGGGGTTATTTCTTGTGAGAAGGTTTTTTCTTTAGAAAATTACTATAAAAAGAAATTTTCTAAAATTTTGACCAGCAAAAAGATTTTTTTTTCTCCAATTGCTTTTTCCTTTTTCTCTTTTTAGCTTAACAATTTATTAATTTTTGAAATCAATAAATAATGACAAACTATTAGCAATAATCCTGATAAATAGAGATTGTAATTAATTTATTAAGGAAGTATAACATTGTTTTCAAAATTTGACTTAGAATATTATATATGAAAATAAATTGTTTTTTTTTTTTTTTTTTAAACTTATGGTCAGGTCAGTACTATGTGTTTATTAATCATTATTAAAACTGATAGAGATACATAGGACAATTGTATTATGGTTAAATTAAAAACTTGTACTGACATACTCATCAATAGCTTTCAATTCTCAAAAGAGCTTTAACCTCTAAGTGCAATCTTGGGAATAATATTCACTCTATAATAGATTTTATATAAATACTCTCTTAATTTACCTATGATTGATAGCAGGTTATCACTGCTTATTATTCTCCAAGGAACTGTTTTCAAGAAATTACAAAAGGGAAAAGGAAAAATAAAAGGAAAGGGAATATCTAAAACTATGCAAATGCATTATATAAAAATGAAAAATAAAAAAGAAAAATAAAAGTGTTTTATGTTTTCTAAAGGATCTCTACTAAAAACCTCTTTTCATTAGGAGTTAACCCTTCTAGAATATTCTTTTTCTTCTTGACCATCTAAAGAACTTATCTATCTATGCTCGAAATTATTTTCTTGTAACTGTTTGAGAAATTTATAGTCTACTCAGATCCAGTGTCTTGTTCTATACTTCCTTTCTTTTAGTTTTGATTTTGTATTTACCTGTGTAGAAGAAGATAATTAATAGTAGATCATAGATTCTTATGTGACTTTTCAGTCTTGTTGAGTAACTTTGATATCTTTCAGTAGTCACATCTAGTTAAAGGAATCTTATAGATGTCTATCTTAATTGTGATATCATTATACAATATTTAGGAAAATGCATTTTCAATTCTAGAGAAGGTCAGTGCTTTATATTCCTCTACTTTTTAGTCTTACAGCCTGACTGGAATAAGGAAATAATTTTTTTTTACATATTTTGCCTAACTATGATAATAAGAAGTTAAAAACTTCTGCTTAAACAAATGATCACCTTTTTATATCTAGGGAATTTAGTACCCATTCTAATGGCCTTATAAATTTTTTACTTCGATTAAACTCATTTGAAGGAGTGAAAAAGTTCATATTCTTAATTTCTCTTTCT
>CAJVPT010005682.1:0-11903 GCA_910592055.1 Acaulospora colombiana | reverse complement strand
AAAAAACAACCCGATTTTAACTAAAAGAGTATTTCAAGAGATATGGTAAAATTATAAATATAAATATATATAGCTATATTTTTGTTATGTTGGGTAACAGAGAAAACAAATATTTTGGAATGGTGGAAAATAAATGAACAACAATTTCACATTTGGCATATATTGCTCATGATTATTTAGTAATACCTATAACTAGTGTACCTATAGAACAGGTTTTTTTGACTAGCAAAAATTTAATTATAGATAAAAGAAACTAACTTTTAGATAAAACAGTAAGGGCATACATGTCTTTAAAGTTATGGTGGCAAGGACCTCTAGCAAGTAGCGATTAAAATTTTACTTAACATGTAAATTTTGATATATAAATTAGCATTTAATAAAAGCTTTATTGGCTCTAATTATAGTCGTTAAAGATATGTTTATTAGAGTTTAAAAATAGAATTGCTTTATTGAAGGAGCAATTGTTAAACCAGATAATTTCAAACCAGGTATTGTTGTTGTAAATACTAAAATTATAAGCAGGAAAAATATAATTGTTGACCTGGTGCAAGCATCATAATTGTTAAAAATTGTAATTGTTAAAAATCAATAATATGATAGATCAATATTACAAATATGGATATAAATCTGTATAAAATTTGTGATATACGATTGGACATGATTGATTCATAAAAAAAAATTGCAATCAATTTATGTAATTATTTCATAATTGCTGCAAACAGTTTCTTCTACTGACCAATATAAGCAACACACTAGCTACCCTTATATTTTTACTGACTTGTTATAGCTTTTGCTTAACATATATACTTGTTTTTTTTTTATTTTATATTTTATTTGACCATTTAACAGTCAACTTTAACTTTGTCGATTCCTAGCCTTCTGACTATCAATTCATAGTTGACCACAAGTTTTACATTCTATAGCCATAAGTGAGCAAAGCTTTGTCAAACTGTACATGCTATTGCAATTTTTTTATTATTGCTAGTACTAACTGTAACCTCAGTTTTTATTTTCCAGTTTTTCAACTATAGCTATAATCGATTACAAGCCTTTAGCTTATACTATAAACAAGTAAGCAAGATTTATCGATGCTGTAATACCCTGCTGTTACTTTATTGCTACCAGTATTGATCATGACACTATTAAACTAGTATGAATCAAGTTAATAAAAATTATAAAGCTGAAAAAAACTACCGATTCATTTCTGCAAAGGATAAGTGGAGGAAATTTTTAAATCGATATGTCCTTTATACATTGTATCGATTAAGTATGCTGTGTGCCTCCAGATGGAAACCCTGGACTAATACAGGCAGATTCATATCAATACAAGGTAGTCTTGCAAGTGTCGATGAGCATAGATGTTGCCTTCAGTAGGAAACCCTGGACTAGCAGCCTTTGCTATATCAATTAAGAATATTATGTGTTTCCAAAGAACAATTCTGGATTAGTGCAGACAGGCCCATATTGATATAAGGTAGTGCTTGCAAGTATCGATATAGCATTAATGTTGCCTTCAGTGGAAAACCCTGGACTAGCAACCTTTGCTATGTTGATACTGGGGTAGAAATAGTATAGCAAGAGTGCTTGTGCCTCTATAAAAAACCTTGAACTAGTGCAGGCAAGCTTGTTGTCAAACACTATTTGCAGGTGTCAGTCGATATCATTTGTTGCCAGTGGGAAACCCTGGACCAGCATATGGAATTTTATAGACAACAGGTTATTTTTGACTATTAATTTTTGTTTTGCATTAGTAGATACTATATATATTAAGCTAATTTTAAATGTCTCAATTTAGAAACCTTCTTTGCTGCTCTCCATTTTCTTGTATTACAAAATATGATGACCCAATAAAATATGCTGCATTTTTAAGTGAACTGATATACCACTTGCTAAATATTTGCCTGACCATTTCAATCCTAATATTGATACTTATTAAAATGTAAATATAATAAAAAATACCTGTATATATTTTCAAGTTTATTAACAATAAAACATGTCAGATCAGCTAGTGGAGTGATTTTTCGAGATTCTTGGTTACTTGCGATAATGATTTGAAAAATGTTGCTGCTGCTTTGAGAGCTAGCATTAATGATACAAAAAAATCCAAAAAAAGATTCATAAAAATTTTATAAGTTAAAATTTTTGCAATTTTTTTATAACTGTATTAACTTAATAAAATTATAGGTCAGGGAAAATTTATTGATTCAAAAGTATCTTGAGGAGATACATATAGTAAAAATGATATATCTTGATTCCCTCCCTAGTTACGATAAAAAAAAAAAAAGGAAAGTGTATATTTGAAAAAACAAACCCCTTGCCTTCATGATAGAGCCTCCAACAAGGTGATACTGGCTGTATATCAAAATCATATTGAACCTAATGTACTTGAACTTATGAGAAGCACAATTATCAATATATTTGTTTTGTGCCAACAAGTTGCCCGATCATCAGAAATCAAAGAATTGAATCAAGGTGCCTTAACAGCTACAGAATACATATTTAGCTGACTTAAGTTTTTAATTTTTAAAATTTTATTAATATTAATATTTGCAGATATCTTTCAATAAGAGAAAGTAGAATATTTACTCATTTGCATAACATATTTATTGAATTATGAGAATCTGAAAGGTAATATTTGCAAAAAGAGAAAGTTGTAGCAATGAATAGTTTTCTTTTCAACTCCATCATGTATTTCATGAAGATGTAACTACAAGTATACAAAAAAAAATAGAAGAACACAATCTACTCTGGCTAGATGGCAACAAATATGGTGCTACTGATAAAGGAATTACAGTTTCTTTCAATAATAAAAAAATATGCTTAATCATTCTTTAGGTCTATGTAAGACCTATATAGCCTGGAGATACAGCAAGTTTGCCTTAATTTTTTGAACCATGCAATTGCAACTACTTGCCTGAGAGAAATACGATCTGTTAATGATAAAGAATTTGCTTGCGGTAAAGGGAATTTTGATGGAAGCAACTTTTACATAGTTAAATAGGGAATTAAAGTTAAATAATAAGTATTTTTTAAATATTACAAATTTTTAAAATTTAAATTATTAATGATTAAAATTATCACAATTTTTTCTAGAAAATACTCTTTATTGTTAATCAAAGAATGAATTGCATAGTACTACAGTATTACCGATAGAAGGTATAACTTGTGAGTTGTTTCAAAATTTGATCAAAAAAACAGTATCAGTTATAAAAAAATAGAGGGAAGGTAAAGAAGAAGTATATCATATGGATTACTGACATAATAAATTATTGACTGATCAATATATTTTGCAAGTACTTGAACATCGATAATAAAAAATAAAGAAAAAAATAATATAGAAAATCAAGTTATTTTAGAGAGTACTGGCTATAGAGGGGAGTACATTAATATAGAAGCAAGCAAACAACCATAGACTGTATAAAGAAATTTGTTTAAATTTAATAAAAAAAATTTTTTTAAATTTAAAGTTAAAAAATATTTCTGAAAGGAAATATACTAGTTAAAAATTTTTTTATTAAAATAAAACCAGATTAAATTAAACATATTTAATTTAATATAGTTAAATTAAAGCAGTTATAGTTGAACATGCTTTGAAACAGATTCAAAATGTACCAAATTGATTTCAAGTTGTTTTTGCATCAAATCTGAATTAAATTTAGTTTTGAATTAGATTCAGATTTGGATTCAAATTGGATCAAATCAAATTAAATTCAGATTCGAATTGAATCAGATCAAACTATTATAATCTTAAATTGAATCGGATCAGTTTAAAACAAATCAGATCCATATCCAATTCATATTTATAAAAATCAGATCAGATCAAATCTAGTTAAAATCTGATCCAATTCGATCTGTTGTGATCACTAGTCCAAGATGTGTTGAAGTTCTTGTTAGTTGTTTGCCATCCATGTAATGTCATCCATATAAGTGCATACTGGGATATTGATGATTTTTAGGGTCCATCCTTGTCTGGTGTCATCGCAAGTTTTGATTGTTATTGTATAACCTTTGTATACAGTCACTATTATAGATAGTAATAGATCATAGAAGATATGCAAAGGAGTGATGAAATGGTGTCTCCTTGGTGAATCCATCCTCTACTAAATATGGTTTAGTGGGGCTAAATAGAATAGAAACTGTATTATAGCAGAATGAGAGAAGGTTTGTTAAGATATTTGAGATAGTTGTAGAAATTTTGATTCTTTCTAGAGCCTTGATTAGTATTGAAGTTGAAACTGAGTCGTAAGCTTTTTGCATGTCTTGACCAAGGATTTAGGCTTGTTGTGAGTTCGATTTTGCATATTCTATAATGTTTTAAATGATATGTATTGGTTTTTGAGTGCTGGATTCTAATAGTGCTACCCAGTTGTGTTGGAATAGAATTTCATGATTGGTGAGGACTTTGGCTAGTCTGTCATTAATATATTTGTAAAGATTTTCTTGCCAGTTTCTAGAAGTGTAATTGGGCAGGTTATTTTGATATTGTTGTTCTATTCTTGGGGTTTGGAAATTTGAATTAGGTTTCCTTGTTTCTAGTCATCAGGTATTATTTATGTTTTGAGAATGTTATTGCAAAGATATATAAAAAGAGATATTGCTTTGGGGTCTAGTTTCTTGAAAATAATATAAAGGATTTCTAATGGACCTGAGAATAATGTGTTGCTTCTGGCATAAATGGTTTTAAGTATTTTTTTTTTAGTGATAAAGTGTGTTATGGAATTGTACCACTTGTTGTCAATGTTGAGTTTAGGTTTGTATTCTTGTTCCCATTCTGGCTATTGGATGATTGTTGTGTATTTCTTTTTACTGTCCAAAGATAAAAATATGCTCTGACTGTATATTTGATCTGGAATGGTTTGGTTATGATCCTTGAGATAGTGTCTTCTGTTATTATTTTGTTTAAAGTGATATGTCAGTATAGTTTTTCTAAAATACTATTGATTATTGCGTGTTTGTTACTGTTCATATATTGTAGTCTCCTGGATATTGTTGTTGTAATTCTTTGTTTTGTTTTATATTTGATAATTATTTGATATGCTGTTTTGAGTTTGATTAAAATTGAGTTGAGTTCTTGGATCCAGTTGTTGAGTTCTATATTCTGGATAGTATTTATGTTAACATTTGATAGTTTTGATATTTGAGAAAAGATTGTTTGTAGAGAAAGTGTTTGCTCTTATAATTTGGTTATATTGAAATTGTAAGATACCTGTTTTACTTGTTTTGCTAATTGGAGAAGTTTGAGCATATCGGTTATTTTATTGTGAATTGAAAAGGGTGTGATCTGGTCATGAGTAAATCTGCTATAGTGTTTGATCTTTTTAATGAATTTGTTTACTGCTTTTAGAATGCTGTCTTTAAAGAAATTTTATTGATTGTTGGTTGTCCTGAATATGATTTCGTGTTTTGAAATTGTTGCTTCAATTGCTTGTTAAAATTTCCACCAGTTTTTCTTTGAGATGTGAACCAGTTGTATCTGCATTTTCTGTATTAGTGTATTTAATGAGCTAGTATTGTAAGTTGCCATATTTCTAGATGACAAATTGTAGCTTAATAATCACTATTTATTAATGGCACTGTGTTTTTGTCTATATAGGCTTCTGTTAGATTCCAAATTTCTTTTGTCGATATTCAGATTTGATTGATTCTACTATATTGGTTTCTGAAGTTATGCCAAGTAAATTCTTTAATATATAGATTTATTTCTCTGAATGAGTCCATTAAGTTATTTTCTTCAAGAAAATAAATGAAATTGCTTGGTGATCTGTCATTTGTTTGATGGTTGGGAAATTGTTTATCCATAAAGGGGTTGGACACTTCATTAAAATCTTCTCCAATTATTGTTGACCAGTTTTTGTTATGTGCTTATATTATGAGTTCTTTATATTTTTTATAGATGGATATCTTGAGAATGTGATTGGAGGGTAGAATATAGATACCTATTATCCTGATGAATTTTTTTCTGAGAAAAGAGAGATCCAGTGCAATCATTCTTTCAGAGATTTCTTGGTGATAAAAAACTCTGATTTTGAGTTGTCAATTTAGACTTATTGTAATGCCTTGCTCAATATATGTTGAGTTGTATGTCCATCAGGTTTAAATGTATTGGAGGTCCAGTATTTGGATGAATGAAGGTTACCATTGGTTTTTGTAGTAATTATGATATCCTATTTGTTGCTATTGCAGTAATCAAACCATAGGTTATATTTATGCTCAATAGATAAGCTTCTAATGTTTCTGGAGTAGATTTTTTATGTTAGACTAGTTTGATTGTGTTGTGAATTGTTGTGTTCTTGTGTGTTGTTATGTGTAGATAATTTATTGTTTAGAACTGTATAGGTGAAGATAGAGGTTGTCAGTGATAAATATTGAGTTGCAAGAATTGGTGAATAAATGTTTGTAGATAATTGAATATTGTGATTTATTGTTTTGATGGATTTTGGTATTTGTGTTTTGTGTAGGAGTTAAATTCTATTGGATTAGTTGTTTATAAGATGAGGTTATTTGGACAATTGAATTTTCAATATTATTTATTTGTTTGGAGAGTTTTTCTTGTTCTACTCTGATGTTTTGTGCTAGGCTAGTTGCACATCTTTTTCTGGCTATGCTTGAGGTAGTGTTGAATGAATCTTCAATATTTTGGTTTGTGTTGATAATTATTTCTTGAAGGTTTTCCTCAGATGGGTTGTTATATAAGTCTTTAATTTTATCTTCCAAATTGTCAATTCTTTGATTGAGTATATTGAGGTTTTGTTTAATTAAAAGGACTTTATTGCTAAGGTTTTTGAGAATATTGTAGATGTCTTTTAATATGGGTTTTCGATTAGAGAAGATTGATTTATGTTGTGTGGTTCTGTTGGCTTTTGGTTATCTTTAACTACTTGTGCAGATGATCTTTTCAGGGATAATTTGGTTTTGGTTTTTGGTATGCCTGCTAGTTTGAATTTTGCATATAATTGGCCAAATTTCTTGGTGGTAAGTTTTTTTTGTTTTGTTGATTGTTGTTAGTGTGCTCTTGTAGAACAGTCTTTGAGGATATAATCTGTGCTAGAGCAGATGTTATAGTTTTTTTCTGATAGTTTTGCCCATGCTAGTTCAGTGTTGTCTAAGAAGGTTTGAGTGTTTTTTGCTTGGAATAAAGTTTCTTTATCTTTGAAGCTAAGGACTGTAAATCTCTTTTTTCTGTAGTTGATAGTTCATAGGATGTAACAGGTTTGTGTTTTTATTGTTTAGATTATTTCTTTAAGGTCGAAACCTATGGTACCTAAAGGAAGGTTAACAAGTTTAAGTGTGTAGATGTTTCTTTCTTCTTTGATTTGGTTTATGTTAAGGAAGTGAAAATTCTGATTAGATCAGCTTTGAAAGGGATAGCCCAGCAGTTGCTGATTTTGTTATAATCTTGTTGCTTGTGAAATTCGATGTTGGCTAATTGCTACATGCCAATTGTTTGCATTTTGATTGATTTAATTTCACCAAATTTGAAAAATCTAGCATGAATATCTGCAAATGTACTGTTGAGGGTATATCCCATACTCTGATTGTCTTATTTTTGGCTTCAATCCCATTATATGCTGATAATGGTTGCATGTAAATGGTTGTATCATTATCAAGTTTAATGTTTTTGACTTTTCTTTATCTGTCTCAGATCCAAACAGGGCTGTGATGTTGCTTCCTTCTTGGGATTTGTTGATTCTAATTGATGTATATAATTCCAATCTTGATAGGAATTTTTATAGGAGTTTAAGTTTACTGTTATCATCTTTGCCAGAGATCTCTGCTGTGGAGATGTGCATCTTGAAATGTTTTCTACCATATTCAATAGACCAGTTAGTTGATTTGTTATTTGAGAAGGTGGATAAATTTTGTTATTCAAAAGATTCATTGGAAGAAGAGGAGAAGAGTTAGAGTGCTTGTACTTCCTCATACCAATCATAATATTGATTACAGTATCTATGTTGCTGAAGCCATGTAAAATAAATGGATTGCATTCATTGTTTTTTTGATTGTTTGAAGGTGTTTCTGTACTTGTAATATTGACTGATAAATTCATCCTATTTTTGTATTTATAATGTGTATTGTTGTTATTATTTGAAGAGGTGCTTGCTTTGTTAGAGTTATATCTATTATTGTATAGTAGTGTTAAGCTTCTCCGATTTGTTTTAAGAGTGTTTTTGAGTGGGATTTGTTGCTTATCAACCTCCATGTTTCTTGTATTATTTTGTTGTGTTTAATAAATGTTTGAAGTTGTTTGGCCTTGTGTTTAAATGTTTTTGGTTAAGATAGTTTTTGGCGTTATATTGTAAGTAAAACTTAGTACTTGGAAGTTCATTTTTTGTGAAAAAAAAATTTTTCCAAAAAAAAAATTCAAAATTTTGATATATATGGGAAAGAGTTTTTTTTTTTTATATTGTTATAATAGTTATCCATATGTATTACAATATTTGATACAAAGAAAGCCAGTTCAACCTTTTACTTAAAGCTTTGACTAATTTCCTTATTTATTTTCAAATATTTTGCCTATGTAAGAACCAAGTCTTGAAATAAGTATTTTACCATAGAAAAGATGATATAGTTTGTTATATAATAATATATTTTGACTATAATCTGTTTCCTTATTAAGATGTTATATAGTGCAGTTACCTTTAATACTATTAGATTTTGTTGATATTTTTTCTTTGCTTTTGTTTTATGTCAAATGTCTAAAATCCTGACGGTAGTTATAGGATCAACCAGTATAATAATATGACTATTTATCTCTATGTTGTCCTATATAGTATTAAGTATAAGTAGTTTAAACTTGTATAGAATAACCGTGATATTATTGAAGTTATAGAAAGATATACCAACTTCTATTATATTTCAAAGGTCATCTAGATTATGTATAATAAATGTAATATTATCTATATATACTATAATGGTGATATTTATTCTATATATATTTGTGACATTGGAACTGATAATCTTTTATACTACTTATTGTAGTAATTAAGGGGTTATAGTATATGCACCATAGAAATAGAGATAGTATATCAGCCTGATTGATTTCTTTTTTTACTAAGTATGGATCTGTATTACCAAAAAAAGTAATAATTGTATTTTGTCTATCATAAAAATAATTTTTGATTAAATTTATGATCTTGAATATAATTTTTATATGGTGCATTGCTATTACTAGCCTCCCTATGTTTACTGTATTATATGCTTTACTCATATTCTAAAACAATATGTAACAATGCTCGTATATATTTTTAGTATTTTCTAGGATTTGATTTATAATAATTATTGGTTCTCTAGTACTATGATCTGAGAGTGCTATCCAGTTATAATGGAAAAGAATTAGATTATTTGTTAAAACCTTGGCTAGATAATTTATAGGAATTTTGCTAAATATTTTTTAATAGATTCCAATAGGATAATAGAATATATAATATTGATATTGTATTACCATTCTTTTAGTTTTTAAATATGTATATAATATTGATTTTCCATTCTTTTGAGATGATTTCTTTGTTTAAGAGAGTATTAAAAAAGGAAATAAGGATTTTCAGAAACTTTTTGTTCATATATTTATATAGTTAGTAGAGTATTTATAAGGGCTTAAAGTGGATTTGTTACTGATTTTGCTCACTATTAAACTTAGTTCAAATAAGATAATCAAAGTAATAGTTGTCACATACTATATGGAATCTATATTTATCTTTAATTTATATTCCTATTACCAGATGGTACTTCTCTGTTCATAGATTTATCTTCATTTGGTCTACTGTTGGAAGTATTCTTGATCATTCTTTCTTAATTTCTATAGAATCTGTGATAAGAATTTTCTTTCAGCTATATTGTTGATAAGTTATTAGATTATAATACTTCTTTTTGATATTTCAGAATTAATCAGATTATTTATTTCTTGTCTTTATCAAACTAAGTGTTTCACTGTGCTTTCTATTTCTTAATGTCAGTAGTAGTTCTTTCTTTAATAACTTTCTTTTTAGTCAATTTTTTTTTATAATCAATATTTCAATTTCAGATATAAAATTAGGTGTGTTTCTATCTGAAAGTTGGTTAAAAAGTGGAATTTTTATTGATATGGCTTGGTAAAGGAAGGAGCAATAGTTCTGATCATATTTATTTGATTTTTGCTTATTAAATATTAGTTGTCTTCTATATTTATTAAGTTGTAGCAAAAGTAATGGTTTGCTTTTTATTGACTTTTTTGTTTATTTGCTTTGTTTTTCTTTGAACTTTAGGATATGTTTACTGGTAACTTTGAAGATTATGTCACAGAGTGTATTCTAGAATTGATTTATATCTATATCTATCTAGGAAATATTCATTTGTAGGAGGTTTATATAGGAATTTAGTTCATTAGTAAAGACTTTCCATTGCTTTGTTAATATATTCTACCAAGCAAGACAGGTATTGTTGTAGGGCCAACAGGCACATTTAGTAGGGTCTTCTAATTCCCATGTCTCAATATAAGTGATCTGAATTTTATGATCTGTAATGATAACATTATTGTTTAAAATATATAAGTCAGTCAAGTATCAGGTGAGTCTTGAATTAAAGATAGGTCCCTATAAAAGAAAACAAGGATAAAAATCAAATATCCTTTATTAGAAAACATTAATATTTTAAAATTAATAACTATAAAAAATTACTCATAATTGTTCTTTACTATTCAAATTATTGATTTATAGTATTTTTTGACTTTTGTTCTTATTAAAGGGAAAAACTATGAATTTTGTCTCTCAAAAGGGGACATAATTGATCTGCAAAATTTAATATACTAATACTTTAGAAATCCATTATTATTTTGAACTGTATCAAATCATATTGATTTGACTGGCACTGCTATGTATAATTGTCATTCTTAACTAAGTGTATTCTTTGCTATAAGGATTGTAATACTGGAATATATAAAAAATATTGAGTTCTTTGAGCTGTAGAAAAAATAAATTTGACATATTCTTTGCTATCTTCTTGTTATTGAAGAATTTATTTAATTTAGGTATTTGGGTAGAAGTTGAAATCCCCTTTAAGAATAATGTGCCAGTTGTTATAATTGTGCTATCTAATTCATGTTAAGATTTAATGATATTATTCATTTCTCTTATATCCTAGTTTTACTGATAGATATACACCTATGATTCTACAAAATCTTTTCTTTGGAAGAGCTAAATTAATACAAAGGAGTTTTATGACTTTCTTTTCAATGTTTGTTTAATTGCAATTCTGATGCATGTTTCCATATTGTCATTACTATATTATCAAAAAGTGTAGTCTTTTGTTTTTCGATATTTGATCTTATTGTTTTTAACTTTTATTTCCATAGTGATAATAATATCCGATGCTTTTGTGAGCCAGGATTCCATCCATAATTCTCTTTTAGCTAGATTATTGAATCTTTGGCAGTTGCAAGTAGGGATGAACCAGAAGATTTTGATTTGTTAAGTATCTGATATAGAGTCACAGGAAATATGCTAGGAGTTATTGTTTGTATACTGTTGAATAATGTCTGATTGCTTATCAGGTATGTTTCATGTTTGATGTGACTTTGTCTACTTTGCTTTTTCTTTGGTAGTAGAGTTATTACTTAATAACATGTAATATAGTATTGTTGTGTATTATATATAGGGATTGCAATGGATCAGATCGAATTGGATTTTAGGTTAATCTGATCTGAATCTGATCAGATCAGTTTTTATTTGATCTGATTCATATCTGAATTGATTTATTTTTATATGATCCATATCCGTTCAGTTAATCTGATATTTTTTTAATCGTGTTTTTTTTTTTTTTTTTTAAATTCATTTTTCCCTACTTAATATTTACTTGCCAGCTTTAAGTTTTATATATAAATATTTAGCTAATAATTTACATTTTTAAAATTTAAAATTTATTGCCATTCA
>CAJVPT010005681.1:0-11904 GCA_910592055.1 Acaulospora colombiana | reverse complement strand
GAACCATATTTCTTGTGAAACACTGTGTGACACTGTTTAAAGGATTCTTGGTGAATCTCTTCTTGAATATTTCTTTAATTATTATAAACTATTTCTTTAATTCTTTGGGAATTGTCCTTTTAAAAGCAATTTCACTTGGACATACCGGTCAAATATAAATTTGATCACAATGCAGACAAAAAGAAAACTGCTTTTATCATAAAGTTTGAACTCTATAAGTTCAATGTTATGCCATTTGAATTAAGCAATACTCCTGCAACCTTTCAGTGACTAATGGACGAAGTCCTTGTTCCATTTAGAGGAAAATTTTTTAAAGTTTATTTGGATGATATTACTATCTTTTCCAAAACATTTGAAGACCATTGCATGTATATTAATATTATTCTGGATATTCTTAGACAAGTCAATCTAATATAAACTCAGAAAAATATCACTTTTTTCTGCCATATGTCAAACTTCTTGGATATGAAATTAATCAAAAAGGAATTCAACCTGATGATAAAAAGATCACAAGATCCGCGATTATCCACAACCCTCTACTGTAAGACAAGTCAAAGGATTTTTAGAACTTGCCTTCTATTACAGAAAATTTATCAAGAACTTTTCTATGATTGTTCAGTCTCTAAATCAACTACTGTAAAAGGGTGTATTGTTTGAATAAACTGAAGCTCAAGAAAAAGCCTTTGAATTTTTGAAAAAATATTTAATCACTGCTTCGATTTTGAGATACCCTGATTTTTCCAAATTATTTTATGTCTATACTAATGCTTCAGGAACTGGCATTGATGCTGTACTTGCCCAAAAAGATAATTAAAATAAAGAATATGCTATGGCATATGCTAGTCATAGTTTAACAAGAGCAGAATGAAATTATGCAGCAACTGACTGGAATGTTTGGTTGTTGTATAGGCAGTAGAACACTTTCATCAATGCCTAGGAACCAATCATTTCTACTTGATTACTGACTATTTAGTTTTACAATAATTAAAGATATCTGAACTAAAGGAACAAAGAGCAAGATGGATTCTTCACCTAAAATCCTACAATTATTCTATTATCTATAGGGCTGGAAAAAAGCATAACAATGCAATGTTATGTCCTGAATATATGAGGATGAAACTCCTATCCTTAAGCTAAATCAAGATGCTTATTAATCACATATAGAGTATATTTCTGAAAAAGATGAACCGCAAGACAAAAACGTTTTATAAGAGATCAAGAATGCCAAACTGAATTCCATTGGTTTATTGTTAAGCAATGGTATAATATTTGTGATAAAAGGACATCAGATCATCATACACATGCTTATTGTAAATATTATCAAAAAGTTTCTGAAAGAAATAGATGGCTATTTAAAGATGACTATATCTGTAAGGGAAAACAAAAAGAGGTGACAAAACCCCTTTTGAATATACAGAAAACTCAGGATGGAGGAAATCATTCCTGATAAAGTTAATTATATGACTGAAGTCTCTCTACAATTGATTAACACATATTGGTGGCTCCTTGAGAATGAGCAAGTTTCTGAAGAATATTTGCAAGAATTTAATAATCTTTCCCCACAATAATTATGTAACTCTGTCTAGTAGAAAAGCACCAATCCCAAAACTCAATATTAATTATTTATAGTATCATTACTCAAATTTGACACTAAAGAAAATATAGTCCAGGTAGTTAGTGTCCTGGCAAACAAATAACAAGATGGATACTCAACACTACTATCACCTCAAAAACTATTTACAAAACAACAAACTACCACCAAATCTTGATAAAACAAAACAATAACAATTACAAGCCAAAAGCAAATTTTTCAAAATTAAAAACAACATACTTTATAGAAAGGACAGAAGAAGAAAAATGCAGAACTAACTCCTCAAAGTGTTACAAAAAATGAAATAAAACTAGTACTATATCTACTATATAACCATCCTAGTGGTGCACATTAGGTGTTGATAAGGTGTTTGAAAAAGTTTGAAGTCAATATTTCTGACCACAAATATTCGAATACATAAAAGACTATATCAGATCATGTGATAGATGTCAAAAACGAGAAAAATATAGAATATTTGGTCCTTTACACCCCATTTCTATTGGAGAATCCTTTTCAAAAATCAGAATAAACATTGTTAGTCTTTTACTTTACACGAAAAAAAAGCAATAAATACATTGTGGTAGCAACAGACTATTTTACTAAATGGTCTGAAGCTGAAACAATTTCAGAAGCAACAGGAAAACAAGTAGCTAAATTTATATATCAAACTCTTATTTGCAAACATGGATATCCAAAACAAATACTTTAAGATCAAGGAACTCATTTCAGAAATGAAATAGTTGATAATTTATTAAAGAAATTTGAAATACAACTTTTATTATCTACTCTATACTATTCCTAAACTAATGGACTAGTAGAATGATTCAATAGAACTTTATATAAAATATTGGCTAAACTAACAGAAGGACAATAAGATTGAGATAACTATATTGTACCAATATTATTTGCATATAGAACAGCCAAACAATTTTCCATAAAAATGACTCCATTTTACTTGGTATATGATGAAACCCCAAATCCCTCCTATAGAAATGAATGAAGTAATTAAAAGAGATATTCTATCACGATTGTTCCCTCTAATAGAAGAACTATTACAAGAAAGAAAAACTACCAGGCATAATATCCAGAGAAGCCAACGAAAACAGAAAGAGTATCATGACCAAAGGAAAAACCTAGCTCCAATATTTAAAATAAGTGATAAAATATTAATGTATAATGCTATATAAGACAAATATTTCATAGGAAAATTGAAACCAAAATGGAAAGGATCTTATTATATTCACAATATTCTTCCAAATAGTGTCTATCAGTTAAGAACTTTGGACAGAAAAGTATTTTCTGCTCCTATCAATACCTATCTTTTGAAGAAGTATTATGACCGAGAAGAATGGGAACCACAAATAGTTTTACAAGACTATTGGTCACCAGATTTATCATCTAGTTAATAAAAACTATTTGAGCCACCCAAACAGAAATTCTAAAATAATTGAAGGTATTTAAGAATAGAGAAAAAGATATAGTGAAATAGTGGTGACCCAGAGAGCAACTGCACTACTATTTCAACCAGTTGAGGAAGCATCACAACTGCTACTATATGGTCTTAATAATCAAACACATATAAAGAAACAGACTTAATAGGGCATATGAGAGAAAGACCTGTCCAATAGAGAAAGAGCTTCCATGTCTTGTAACTGGAGAAGTTGCTCTAATAAATAAATCCACCAGCAAAAGTTATTGTTCTCTCTCTCTAGTTCCATATATGTGAGATGGTAGTAGTAACCAGTCATGTCTTGAAGGTCTGCTAAAAAGCTCTCATATTTATCACATAAAATAGAATTGGTTTCTTGGAGCCTACCAAACTGGCAACACAAGTTCTCTACCTCCTCCTTGAGAGAAAGGTTTTCCCAAAACAAGTCACAATTATCAATGGGTTGAGAGCTTCTGGTTCCCCTGGAGAAAGAGGAAGTGACAGTGATATGTTTTTGTTTATGAACTCTTGGCATGATAAATTTACTTATGATAGATGGAATATATTATTCCAAAATGTAAAAGATGTGATTCTTAAATACATTATACAAATATGCGAAGATCAGGAACACAACAAGTTTTGACAAATATACTGTAAGTAGTGTAGATTTTATATATCCATCCGATAAAAATGCGATTTCCTCCCCAAAGTCACATGTCACTCTCCAAAACGTGACTAATAAACTATAGGTATTTTGACTCGAAGAACATCTTTCCTTATCAGCTTCAAAATGATTATCAACTTGGATTTCTCGTTAAACGCCGATTTTGACCTCCAGCAGTGAAATGCTAATGAAGATCCCTTTCCTTAGTAACGTGTCACGTGATATGAGCGCCGATCCCGTAGTTCCGGAGACACGCAATATAAACAGTTCTATAAACATTATAATTATTCTATTATTAGTATTAATTAGTGATACTAACAGAGTTTCCATAGTTAGTAATGCTCTTAGCAAACTTAGCAATCTTAGTAAACATACTATTTATAGTGATTATAGATTCTAAATATATAATGGATAGCATATAGTTATAATAGTTTAATGTCAAATATTGCCATATTTAGTAGTAGCTAAAACAGTATTTATAGGCATCCAAAAACCTTGAGATGTTAGCATCCAAACATGTATCCAAATCATCAATAGTATCTTATAAATAAAATATTTGTTCTTGTCCTCATACAATTACAAATATCCCCTTGCCTCTTTCTTAACCCTTTCCCCTTTTCTTGACTCCTCTGTTAATAAAAGTATTATTGAGAGATCTTTGCTTTTATTCCCCTTAGGAACTATAGCATATTCTTGTTAGTGAAGGATTCTAACTCTATGTTTCCCTGCTTTAGTTCTCAGTCATCTGCTTGATTTAGGAGAGGAGGAATTAAGCAGGTTGACAGTAAACAAGATTTTTCTCAATTTCCCAGCACACTATTTCAATATTTCGAAAATGTGCAATAATTTTAAAATGAATATCATTGTTGATCAAATTATGGATAATCTTCTTGAAACAACTCCCAAAAATGTGAATATAGTTCTACCAAATGCAGATATCATGCAATCTTTAGAAGTACAGATTCTAATCAAGTAAAGATATCTATAAAGGGTAACAAGAACCAAAAATTGACAAATAACTTTGGTGCATGCTTATCTATTAGATGAATTATTGGATCAAATGGTAAATCATCATTAATATAGTTTTTTGTGTAATTAAGTATCTGTATATTACAAATGAGCTTGTATCAGAACCTATTACCTTTTTGAGAATATAGGGATAGAACAAATCATGAGAACAAGAAAAACAACCTTTAGAAATATCTACAAGATAACAGTTACTAAATTCAAATTCCTAATTGTGCTTAACTCATGGAACTTGCAGATTAGTTGAGAGGAATTGTTGAACTATAAAATTTTGCCATATAATCTTTCTAGTACCCAGGATAATCCCAGTATCTCAAATCAATATATCACAATCCTTTTGATCACTTGAAAATAAAGATCTTCCAGAATACTTCTAGAACATTGATAGTCGATTTTGCTATTAGTAAACTTAGCATAAAGTACTCTAGAATATTCTGTAGTCCAGTATATCACATTTAACTATTATATTCAAAGGATACTTGAGTTCTATACAAAATAACATAGTTTAATAGTCCAGCAAAACTAATAGTATAATTATTACTATTATTTATCTTGGTTTATATTCTCAAATATTATATAACTTAATTATGTATTTAAAGGATAAAATTCTCCCTCTGGAGACTTCTCAGGATTTATTTAACAATAAAATTATCTTTAATCTGAAATTATTGTTCTGCCTCTCCTGCCTAAATCACCAGTAATAAATCTTTTTATTTATTATTGTCCAAATTAGAAACTTTTGTATATTATGTTAGAAGTCTAACTTGATGTTTTCTTGCATTAGTTCTCTATCTCTATTTGATTCCTAAGAGGTTAATTGGATAGGTTGACAATGGGTTTCTAGAAATTATAAAAAATTCAGAAGAAATATGTAGACCCAAATCTCAACCAATAAAAATTATTGAACAGGTAGATAATGAATTAACAATAGATAATGAAATCACAGTGACTTGTACCCAAGAATAAGAAGAGCTAAATTTTCTAAGACTATAAGAAAAAATCAAAAGCAATTGTATAAGTAAACATAGCTCATATGTAACTAGAAACAGGAAACTAGCCCCATTAACAAATCCATACTTCATAAAGAAAAAAGAAAACTATAGACTTGGGGTGATAATAAGTAACATCTCAGAAGAATCTGAAAAGGAAACCAAGACTTACTTAAGCAATATACTAAAATTGCCATAAGAAAAAAAAAACCTCCTGAAGAAGGAATTCATTAATGGAAATGAATAACTAACCTTCTGGATACAAGAGGAAGAAGAGATTCTAAAATGTATAGAGAAAACAAATCGAAAAGAAGACAACTACACCATTCAGTAAATAAATCCACAAGCCATGGATAATTCACACAAAACTAGAAGAGACTTAAATAAAAAAATCTTCTGTGAAACTAAAACTGAAGAAAAGACTTATATCTGACACATCTGCCTGATTAATATGGATCAAAAAGTGAGCAAATATTATATAGTTGAACATCTTAAAAGATATGGAGAGGTTCAAAATATCCATATCTATAAGGTAAATATCAAACTTAGGGTCAAGACATATATCAAGTGGCACAAATATTTTAACCTCAATCCAGAAACAAAATGGATGACTCCAATCAGTACAGAAATATCAAAAGCCATTTTTTCAAAATCAGAATTAAGTGATAGAGAAATCAATGATATTTTGATTGAAAGAAATTATAATTCAGCACGATTTCTGGTTATAAACAAAACATATACTAGTTTGATAGTCAGGGTATTAAATAACACTAAAGCAAAAGTATGCTATGTACCTAAAGATCCCTTTACACTTAGAAAACAAAACTTTACAGTAGTCTGTTTTGCAACAAAAGAAGATAGAGATATGCATGTAAACAATATATTTTCTTGCAAAGATTGCATCTTTCTTGGAGTGTCAAATACTCTACCAACTTAGAAAAGAAAAAATTTAAAAGAGTAATTAAAAGCCCAAGAGCAAAAGATGAATATAGAAAAGTAGAAATAAATAAAAATTTAGACTCAAATGTAATATCAAATACTGAATCCATAAAATCCATCTCTATTTCTAATAAAAATCAGAGTCAAACAGACCAAAGACAAATTAGATATCAAAATAATAGGAGGATACAACAAGAAATCAACAGATCCAGTAGATATTCTACAATAGTAAGCAATAGAAAACTGATAAATCAAAGATACAATTACCATATTAATATAAGAGATGAGTCAGAACTAGAAGTAGAAGCCTCACAAGATTCCCTGAATCATATTTTACAAATCTTAAGAAATTAAAAGTAGAATAAGTAGATTAGAAAAACAATTAACCTTCAAAAGACCTAAACATTGCAACAAAGAAGCAAACTGCTTCTAAGGTACACCAATTGTTTATAACAATAATAAGGAGCAAGTGTCTAGTTCCTTCTCACCTACTAACAATAAACAAGAGCAAAAAGTAATCAAATAAGTATAATAATACAATAGAATATATTAATAATTTAATATAATATCATTTTTACATGAGGAACAACAAATATTTTTAAATAGTCAAGTTCAAAATAAAATAATAGAAACAAACAACAAAGAGAATGCAATTTCTAATAAAATAATAAGAATAGGTATATACAATATTAGAGGTATTACAAATAAGACAAATCAACAAAGTCTTATTGAGAAAATATAAGAACAAGGAATAAGTATACTAGGATTATAAAAAATAAAATTAATTTAAACCAATATGCAATGGGCCTTCAACAATCAAAAAGTCTACAAGTATTTCTATAGTACCAATAATGAGATACTATTTGAAGCAGGAGTTAGTCTTTTGATCAAGAAAGACCTAAAAAAAAAAGTAGCATCTGTAGAAAAAGAAGAGAGATATATAATTGCTGTCAACCTGCTTATGAAATAGAAAAAAATTGTATTATGCAAATCTACATTCTATTAGATAAATAAAGAAGCAAAAAGGTATAGAAGAAATTAATAGTCTCATCAAAAGAAAATATAGGAAGATTATCTCACAGTGGTAATGGAAAATTTCAATACAGCTTACAATCCATCAAAATAAAGACAAACCTTCTCCAAAGCTATGTTTAAATTATTATGGCATCCAGAAATTCCATTGTTCAACTTTTTAGATAAATAGGAATTTATAGACATATAAGCTACATAGAAAGAAAAAAACAAAACTCTGACAAAATGGAATTCAATAAGCAGTAGTAGAATAGATTATATTTGGATATTATATAACCTTGCAAGTTATCCCTTACTCCATTTTAACAATCAAGATATAAAAGATATTACGGGAAGTAATTACACTATACTAGTAATTATATTTATAACAAAAACCTGTTCACAAGAAGTGGAGTCAATAAACCTTCTACACATACTCAAAAATAAATAAATATAAAGTGATCATTTCTGATACAATGGCAAATATATCAAGAATGCCTGGATCACAAGTTTAAAACAATTCTTGAATTTATGTTACAGGAAGAATTGAATCATGAGGAAAGTAAAATCTAGACAAATAGACTTTGGGAAACTTTTGAAAAACTGCTATGTAAAACAGCTTTCAACAAACTTGCAACTAAAAAAGTAGCTTCAAATAAAGAAAAAAAATATAAGTACAACCTCAAGTTTGTTGAATATAAAAAAGCCTTATGACTAAAAGAGCTTTTTAATAAGGCAGAAACATCAAAAGACATAGCTAATCTATAGACCTCGGCTTAACTATAAAAAAACATAATACTATTTATAAGTCTAATCACCAGATTGAAAATATCTGCATTCAATATAGTATTTCCAATATGCCCTAGAGAACCCTAAAAAAATATTCAAGATGCGATAAAGGGATTAAAATTTATATGTCAAAGATTAGAAGCCAAAAAGACAAGAAATATAATCAAAGCAACTCTAGAATGAAAGTGTGAAGATCTATAATGCAATTAAAGAAAAATGGTTAACTCTCTGACAAATTGGGTTAGAAGCAAGATTATACTTGATAGAATCAAATTCAAGAAAAATATTCCAAATATATCACAACACAAAAAAGTGAAATTGAAGAAGAGGTTAGAAAATATCATATAGAAGTATTCAAAAAATGAAATTCTAGCTATAACAGTCTACTAAAGGATTAGAAGAATGAGTACATACAAGCCCAAAGAATTCATATAAGAAGCTTGGTATAAAGAATTACTTGAATCAATTTTCAAGAGAAATTAAGTAAAATATTACATATACTTTCAAATAATAAAGCTCTAGGCAGATCACAAATTAGCTACAAAATGCTTAAAAAATTAAGCCAGAAAGGATAGGAATTCTCGAAAAGAATGCTTAAAAACTTTCTAAAATGGGAAGTTACTTCAATTTATTGAAAACAAAGCTATATACTATATATTCAATAGCTAAATCAAAGCTATGGAGTTGTAAACTCTCAAATACCAGACCTATTGCTCTATTAGAGATCACAAGAAAATATTTACTAAATCCTCACCAATTGGATAGGTAAAATTTATAAAGTTAATAATATCTTCATAAGGCTTAATTACACAGAATTACCTGAAGAAAGTGTAGCAGAACCTATTCAAATTCTCAATAATCTCTGTGAAGATGCTAGAGAAAATGAGAAGGAACTTTGGATACTTTTACAGAATATGGTCAAAGCCTATAATACTATTAGCCTAAAAATGTTAGTTAAAGCACTGGAACAAATTAAAGTTTCAACAGGCTTTATTAAGATTATAATATATCTATTCCAAAACAAAGAATTTCAAATTATATTTGAGAATGATCTTACAAAATCTATAGTAGCAGAAGATGAAATTGAACAAGAAGAAACCATCTTAACCTTACTCTTGCAAATTTTTTATGACTTCCTATTTTGCAAAATTTAGAATAATACTCAAAGAAATACAAAATGTCAATTACCTGAAACTAGGGATCGCAATTTTTATCTGAATCTGAATGATCTGTGAATTTGATCTGAATGGATCGGATCAGATTTTAAATTTTTTGATCTGTTTATATATGGATCAGATACGGATTTCAAGTTTTAAAACCTAGCCAGGTCAAATGAAAATTGGCAGTTTAACTATATTTAAATGTAGCTATTTAAGGTAATTAAAAAAAAACCCTCCTGGTTTTTTTTTTATATATTTCTTTAACACCTTTACATGTTTCTTTAAAATTTGAGATATTTTTTATGATATTTTTCTCCTTGCAATATTACTAGTATTGTTTATATCAAAATAAAATGAAATACAATAGTTCTTTCAATGACTTCAATGAAATAAATGATGAAAGTTCAGTTTAGATAGCTATGAATTGAGCGATACTAGTAATGTTGCTACAAGTAGTTTTTTGGAGATATCATCAAGTAATAAAATAAATTATGGAAATAAAGTATGGAACCATTTTACAAAGGATTCCGATTTTAATGAAAGTAAAAAAGTTTCCTGCAATTATTACAGCACCAAATATACCTGTAGTGAAGGCAGCACCTCTAATCTTTTCAAACACTTAGAAAAAAACCACCTGATAAAAACTACTTGTTGCAACATTACTAATATCGTTCAATTAATAGTTATCTAAACTGAAACTTTCATCATTTATTCCATTGGAATCATTGAAAGAACTGTCAAATTCCATTTTATTTTGATATAAATAATACCAGTAATGTTGCAAGGAGAAAAATATCATAAAAAATATCACAAAATTTTAAAGAAACATGTAAAGATATTAAAGGAATATATAAAAAAAAACCAGTGGAATTTTTTTTAATTACCTTAAATAGCTACATTTAAACTGTTGATTTTTATTTGACCTGGTTAGATTTTAAAACTTGAAATCTGATCAGATACAAAATTTAGAATCCGATCAGATTGGATTTCAAAATTTGAAATCTGTATTTGATTCGTATACAAATGGATCAAAAAATTTAAAATCTGATCTGATTTGTTCGGATCAAATCCACAGATCATTCAGATTCAAATAAAAATTGAGATCCCTATCTGTAGATTAACCCAATTGAAGGAGTAGGTGAATATGGGACATCAATTAACTCTTTTAATTACCAATAACATTATTGGAATATATGAGGTGGCCAGTAGGGACTTGTTTACATTCAGTTACTAACATGTTTTGTATCAACCAATCAAAAGCCTGATAATATTGTACTACCAAAAATTTAGGATCAAATTGCGATAGGTAAAATCCCTCAAGAAAAACAGGAAAAACAGTAAACACTTTAAAAAGGAACAGAACAGTATATGAAAAGGTGGATAATAAGTCTTCCTCTACTGACAAAACCTCTATTTTTTGTCACATTTAGCTCTATATGGTGATACTTCATTTGTTAGTCCTTTTACTTCCTAGAACATTCTTTTGTAATTTTTATTTACTATGAAATAATGTTATACATATGATGATTTATACATAGTAATTATATTATATACTATATATACTAACTAGTTCTATTAAGAGAAATCACATGATGCTCTTTTAATTTTTCCTAGAACAATTTTTATAGAGTAATCTAGTTATCAGACCATTGCATTACTCTAACCTATTCCCAGTTTTGAAATTTTAATATGGTCCATAGATTCCTTCTCTCACCAAGGTCTTCCAATAATTTATTATAGACAATTTTGATTATGCTTTTATGTATCTCACTAATACAATGTTTACTCTCTTCAGAACTTCAACCTTCTTAACTTGACAACTTCTTTATCAGTCAATAAGATTGATAAAGTATTTTTACCAATTCAGTTTCTATCCTAGTTGATTACAAGATCAGCCCCATCCTCTTTTACTTTATAAAAGTAATAAAAAAATATTGATTATCCATAATATTTATAGATCAGCCTGATTTGATAAAGATTAGTTATAGGTAACACTGTATTACAATAGATCCTTCCATTTTAGATATTAGTAAGATAACCAGGACTGCACTCAATAATAAGTATTAACTTGGCATCCAATGAAATTGTTTCATTGTATGTGATATTTTTTTACTTGGTACTTAAGTAATATTAAACTCTAGACTTTGTGATATACAGTGATGATAAAAAAAAACTGGAATTTTTTTTTTAAAAAAAATCTCTATAAGTCATGCAGTTGCTACACAATTAAAAATTTTTTTTTCATAAAAAAAGGAAATCAAGGATTGTATATTATATTATTAGTTAATATTTTCTCAACCTTTAGT
>CAJVPT010005680.1:0-11904 GCA_910592055.1 Acaulospora colombiana | reverse complement strand
AACGCATTTGTTGCCACAAAGTTTTTTACCATTGGGACAAGTTTTTATGGTACAGCATTTTCCGTTTTTACAAGTTTCTCCATCAGTACACTGTTAAATTAACGAAGAAAAATATTAATTTTTAATAAGGAATGATGATTTTTAAAGATTGTGAAAAGTTAATGCTTACAGCGTTATTGCAGGCTCCGCAATTATTTTTATCTGATCTGGTGTCAACGCATTTGTTGCCACAAAGTTTTTTACCATTGGGACAAGTTTTTATGGTACAGCATTTTCCGTTTTTACAAGTTTGGCCACGAGCACACTGTAAAGTTAATTAAGGAAAAAAAAATTTTAATAAAGAAAGATAATTTAACAAAAAGGATCGGAAAAAAGATTATACATACAGCTTTACCGCAAACTCCACAGTTTTTGCTGTCCGATCTGGTGTTAACGCAGGTGGAGCCACAAAGTGTTCCACCATTGGGACATGTACATTTTCCTCTTTGACAAATAAGGTTATGATCACACTACATATAATAATGATTAAGAAAAGTTAGTAAAAAATATAAATATTATGATAGATAAATAAATAATACGCACGCATTCGTTGCCACATATTTTATCTTTAGCACAGCATTTTCCGTTTAAACATTCACAAGAATTTTCACACTAAAAATAAAATCATTTATAATTAATACAAGCTATTATAAAAGAATAATAATAATTTAAAAGTACGCACGCAGGTTTTTCCACACGAAAGTTTGGAAGGACAACAAATTCTATCGTTTATGCATTTGTTGCCTTTAGGGCACTTTAAATATGATTATCGGAAAAGTTAGAAATCCATAAGTATCAATAATGTAAAAATGATAAGAATACGTACGCATTTTGTGCCACATAGTCTGCCTTCTCTGCAATGAATTACTCTTCCACGCGTTAAGACTATAATGGTTGAATTAATTAATCTATGAGTACGAAAAAGACAAGCAATGGCTTGGAAAAAACTTTACCGAAAAGAACGCATAGAAGAACGATCAAAATGCGAAACAATTTTGTGTGCATTTTAAATTTATTATTTATTATTTCAAGTTTGAGTTTCTAGATAGAGACCATCTTTGGGAAATTATAAAGGCAAATGAAAAAAATTAGAAAATTTTATACTCTTTATATATCTTTTTTTTTTTTTTTTTTTGTACATATACATAATAATATTTCTTTAATGCGAGCATACAATTTAGCATCTAACAACATCAATGATAACTGATTTTATGTTGTGTCAAATTAGAATTTCCAATTCGGATAAACGGAACTAAATTCATGTCGCTTAGTATTGTTTACATGTAAACAGTAGGATAGCAACTATAAATAATGTACGGGAAATTTAAAATAGGAAAACAAATAATATTTGATAGTAAAAATGTACAATTAATAAACGGGTAAGATGATCTTAAAAATAACTACTGTATAATTATACAGTATTAGGAAATATTTGAAATTGAAAATTAAAGAACCATTGAATATATTTATGAACTTTTGATAGAAACGACAATCTATTTATACAAAACAGATAAACAAGATCAATGAAAAAAATATCAATTTGAGTATATGCGTTGCCCCTTGACCAGAAGAATGCATTGTGTCTGGGGATGGGCTGGGTAAGTGCGTTACGTGCATAGTAAACATGAATACATGTTACTGTATTGAAAGTTTTCGCATTGGTTGAAACCTTACCATGTACGTAAAAGTACGTATTACTGTACTGTACGACGATGCAATGCAGTTGTTCCTAATGCACTCAGTGTAAAATTACGAATTTCTTTTCATAAATAAAAATACTATGTACAGTATGTCGCACAGAAAACAAAAGATGCATTTCTGAATCGTTAATTTCTGGAAAAAAAAACGAGGGACGTAATACAAGTGTAATATAATATGTTTTTATTTAAGAAAACGAAAATATGCATAGAATAAACGGGAACTAAAAAAAGAACATTCGTTATAATTTGTAATTACGATTTGGTATGTACAAACTCATTATGCAACCTTTGGAGATTACTGACTCAAAATTTTGTCCTTCGCTTCTGTATAGACAAATTCTTTTTTTACTAAGCATTCTAATTGCAGAAGAGAATCTTCGCGGTATTACAAGTCGTAGGATACACACATTAATAAGCTATCGGCGTTCGGAAGAGAATGCATTGTCATTGGATATTTTTCTTAAAGATTTTCTTTGATAATTGTGCAACAAACTTTCGAATGTACGTACAATAGTCATTGATTAGATGATCTTTTCTTCTTCGAGCCTGTTCAATGGTATGGCTCAAAGAAGAAATACCTATTACAATGATTCAATCAAACTCAATGAAACAACAGTGCGAATTTCTTCTCGTCAATTTTCTTGAACGTGCGGCATGTAAATAAACTCTATGCGTTCATTTTTCACTGCTCCTGAAAATAGAAAAATATTTCTAGAATTTACGCGAAAGAAATCGGTCCTCAAAAATGAACTTCGAGCTATTTTCATTCTTAGTGCTAGCCTTTGGTCACGCTATTCTCCGTAGCAACCTCAAGTTCACCATTCCTCTCGACCTGAAAAAAAAATTTTTTTTCTTCATTTAATCTGTCCTCTAAGCGATAATAATTGACACATTTCCACAAAATCATTAGGAAAAGCAATTCCTGGAATTAATAAAGTAATATTTATGCGTACGTACTGTATATACAATTCTTCATGCACTTATATAACATTGCCACATTTTGACAATTTTAAGGTGAAAATCAAAGATTCTAAAATTAATCTTATAACTCGCCACTGGATTCCAAAACTAATTATTCATCATCCTTTAGCTCGTAATTATTGAGTTTAGCAATAGTTTTTTTATAAAAAAAATTTGATAAAATTATCAAAGATTTAAAAACAAAAACTATTGTATCAGTGTGTCCGATATTAATCTCTATCAATCATGCAATTATTTAAACAAAATTATCGATCTCTAACCGTTTTAATGGCGAAATATTAGGACGTAACCAAATTTTTAATATATTTTGGTAATTGTTTTTGAAGGCAACAAAATGCTAGATATAATTTTTTGGACCCTACTTTTAAACAATACACACATTATGTAAATTTTAGGATCACAATTTTAGTGCCGGAAATTTTTCCAGTCCGCCTTCAAAATAATTACCCATTTTTATTGAAACTATTATTGTTGTTATTTTATAACCTATTTTTGCACTCAACGATTTCGATTAAAATCTTTAAAATGTTAATTTTCAGTTATTTTTTAATTAAAAAAATCTGATGTGATTAGGGTTTATATTATGTTAGATTTAAAGGCATTATTTCCCTAATAGACTTATAATAATTTTGTCAATTATATTCAGATAGTAAGCATAAATTTGGATAATATAATGGGTTTCATGTTCAACTTATTTTATTGTTTTACCAAAAATAAAAAGACATGGTGTGTTCTTCGTACAGCGTTGTTTTTCCGAGGGAAATTTCTGGACCATGAGAACTCCTGCACTAATCAGTCCAACTTAGTCTCGCAGAATCAATATTATTTCAATATAACATAAAATTTTAACTTACAAATAACAAGTGTTAATACTAAAATTTTTTTTTTGACGCTAGCTCAGCCTTACTTTATTTGGATGTACAGTACATATGTAATTTATGCTAAGTTGACCAAATTCAGTTCGATAGAAAAATTCACCTCGCAGCTTGTTGCCACCCTACTGGGAGCTAACCAGCCAAGGCTGAGCTAGTGCTATATAAAATTTTGATGTATGATGAGTGCATGATATTTCTGATATATTCATTAATATAGCCATTCACCAAATCAATATATTGGTCTTTTATATACAGTATCTTTCCAGCTCAGTGAGTCAATCGTTTTTTGCCGATGTGCTATATTCTAATGCTTTTTCTATTTTTCTAATGATTTTTTGTTTGACTTTTTATTTTTGAAATTTTTTAGATCTTGATTTCCAAATGGTATTGGCTTGTTTCTTGTCTAATTTTTTTAAGCATTTGTGCCTGTTTAATTTGCCTAAGATACTATAAGTTGTCATCTGATGTGTTTTATTTAAGATTGCTCCTTTAATGACAGACTAAAAGTATTCAATATATTTTAGTGGGTTATATTCCTTGTACTTTACAATCTGTGCTTCTGGATCTATCAATGTACCTTATTGTTTCTTTTTTTTATAATAAAGTCTTTTATCCATTTTTCTATTTCCTATTATTGCTCTTAATATATAAAAGAATGATCTTGGTTTCTTTGGCTCTGCACATAATTCAATTGTTATATTTGTACAGTTTTGGAAGACATTGAAAGAATTTTGCTTTAGTATGTAGCTCTTTATTCCAAAAATTTCAATTGAATTTTCTTTATTGTTGATTTTTTTCAAGTGGTCTACTATTTACTCATTCTAGTATATTATAAGAGATTTATTTTTGTGGCCTATGGATTTACTTAATAATTCTATTGCTAAATTCAGTTCTTGTTCTGTTTTGGAGTCCTTATCTTGCTAAATATATAGCTTTGATAAGTTCTTATATAATGTTTTGATAAGAACTTCTATAGATTTGTTATCTTATTGAACAATAATCGTAAATTATTAATTTTGTATAAGACAGACTTGGATGATCTTTTGTCTTGATATTATCTTATAATATACATCTAAGCTTATTTGTTGATCTGCTTGATTGTTATATTTGTTTCTTAAATATACTTTACTTTGATATGATTTTACTTAAGGTAGTTTTTTTAATCAGATCTTTAATTTGTTATAGAATACTTAATTTTTTTGTCTTCTTAAGTTGTTAACATGATTGGTTTAAAAGACTTCTAAATGCAATTTATTGCAGCTTGACTATTTGTGTATATATTTGCTTTACTAAAAATTGATAGTATACTAACAGCTATTAAAATAGCCATTAGTTAAACTTTAGTTGAGAAAAGTAAGTTTTCAAATTATTAATAAAAACATAGTTCTTAATTTTTCCTGATTTTTATTATCTATTTAAAGCTAATATAATATTTATTATAGTTCTATAATAAAAATCTATCTTTGTTTTTTTTTTTTCACCGGCGAAGTCCTGCCATTGAGTTTTTATTTATTTATTAATACAGGCTTATATACGCAAATTCAATTGTGAGTCTATACATTTATGAAAGAAAAAAAACACTATGACTCAGTATTCTATTACTAGAAACCCCGTGACTTGCTGCAGTCCACCATGGTGGGTACTAGCATGTCAAGACTCCACTAGCACTAATATTGATTGAAAAGAAAAAGAAAGTAAAGTAACTATTGTTGAGGGTGTTTTCTGTTATGATGTTTGTGAGTTCTATATATAGTTGCCCAAACTTGTCCTTAAGATATTTGTTCAGATCTATTTGGGCTCATTCAGGTACCAGATCTGATTTAAAGGATTTGATAGCTTGTGTTGTTGGTGAGTCAGGGTTTTGTGGTGTTGTTTGATAGTTGGCTGTGTTTCGTTTGGCCTGTCCCTTTCTGCGCTTGAGTTTTTTCCCTATGTTTTGGCTTTTTTTCTAATTGATTGTAATATCGCATCTCCATTTCCATGCCTCTCGCTTAGCTTGCCAGAATTTGTGCGTTGCTTCTCTGATTGCATCTAGTACTCTAGTTCTGTCCTTGGTTATAGATTCTGCTACTTGGATCATGCCATATGTTATAACTTCCCTGATGATGTCCTTCCATTCCACTTGATTCCATGCTTGGATATTTTCATTATACTTCTATGTTATTGATGTTCTTTTCCATTTGTTTTGGATCGGTTCTGTCTGTTTTCCTTCAACTTTTGCTGTACTTTCCTCTATTAGGGCCTGTATGTAAGCTTCCTGAAGTTTTGTTTGTATTGTGCTGTATTGGAAGATATAGTGGTTTGTTTCTCTGTACTGCTTACAGATCTTACACTTGTCATTTAAATATAAATCAGAATGTTTTTCATTTAGTTTATCCATGGTAGGTAATTCTCCCATCCATGTTTTAATTCTGAAGGAATGGTCTGTGTGATCTCTCATATTGGTTGTTGTTGTTGTGATTTTTGTTATCATTAGAAGCTCGAATGTTAAGGGCCAGTGGATTTCCCTAGATTTCTTTTGGTTCAGCCAGTTCTGGTTCTTGCACAGTGTTCACCATTTACTTGCACATTTGTTCTTGAGGATCTGCCTTGTTAGGGGCTTGATCACAATGTCGTATTGTTTTTGGTTCCATCTAGTTAAGATGTTTATTGATGTTGCCATCCATGTGTTAACTGTTATAGTGTGCTTGAGTTTGTCTGTGATATTTGTGGTAGTCAGCCAGTTTGCCTTCTCATTACCTGAGATGCCTGAATGACTTTTGACTTTTGTCCAGTTCACCGTTAGGCTTTTGGTTTGGATGAGATCTATGATAGTGCTACAAAGAATTTGATTTGACTGGTTTGTTTTTCTTGTGCGACTCTTTCTAGTTGTGGGTGCTCTTAACATGTTGATCGCTACCTGGCTGTCTATGAGGATGGTAATGGTTTTGTTGAGACTGATGGTGCTTATTGCTGTTAGTATGACCATTAGTTCCGCTCTTGTGAATAAGGGGATATCATGTGTTTCTGCCTGAAATTCTGCTACTTGTTTTCCATCTTCCGTAATTATAATCCAGCCTAGACCCATTCTCTTCTTTCTGAGCATCTGGTGAAGGAGCCGTCTGTGTATAGCCTTAGATTGTTGAGTTCACTGATCTCTGATGCGATAGATGTAGCTGATCTGTGAGATTTTATGTCCGACTAGTCTACTGCGTATTAAGTGTATTGTTTCTGAGAGGGATCTATATAGATTTGTGGTGTCCACCCTGGAGTTGTTAGTACTGTTTCCCTTTCTTGCAGTGCTTTTTTGATTTTGTTGGGGATGGAACGTAACCTATTTTGTATGCCCTGTTGTCCTATTGTTGGGTCTTGATTAGGATCGTTCGGCTTGAAGCTGTTGTCTACTGTTATGTTGACAGTTCTTGCCCTGATCAATTCTGCAATGCATTGACCTTGTTCTTTATATCAGCTCCTTAGCTGCTGATTGTTTCTTCGGCATCCTTTACACTTGAAGAGGGGTGAAATTGATGGGAGTGATGTTATGTGGTTGGCTATTATCTTGTTTGAGTCTACCATTCTCTTCTTTCTGTATATTTTGATTTCTCCATCTGCTTCTGTAGCTATCCATTTGATGGTTCTCAGTGGCTGAGATGGAAATACTAGGGTATTGTTACAGAAGTTGTTGTTTGTATTGCTGTAAGGGGAATCTGATATATTTGTACATGAGTTCAGATTTGGGTCCATGCATATAATTTCTTGTAGGTCTTGGAACCATCTTGGAGTTCTTTCCTGTCTGCCTTTGTGTGTTCTGAGTTGCTGCCATGTGAGAGGTCTTTATAAATCATCATTCATAAGCTGTTCCTTGAAAAGGATATCTCTCTTCTTTAACGCTGGTCTATTTTGGTTATACCATTCTTCTGATAACATGTCTTTGATCACTGTCTTCTCTCCCTAAGGAGGAATGCATATGGTCATGTATTCTATTGTCTCAAATGTAATACCCTGTACCTTGAGCATTTTGAGGATATCATTCGTGAGGTTCTGTCATTTTTTTATCCAAAAGGTATATTTGTCTTCTAAGATAGATGTATTTGACCAGTACTGATTTTGAAGTTGTTGTAGTCTAATCTATGCTGTTTTGCTGCATATATCGAAGCTATTGATTCTTTTGGCCCAGTTGTTTCCATGTAGCAGGACCTGTCTGTCCCACAGGTTGAAAAGTCTGTATCCAAAGTCTGTGTGAATAATGGTATTGGGAGTTGTCCTTGACAGGTTAATTTTGTGCTTAAAGATTTTAACTATTTTGCTGTTTAGTCGGTCACATTCTTGTTCTGAAAGGGTCATATCATTGAGGAGGTACTCGACTGCTGGGTATAAAACCTAGTTTATTATGTAGCGTGTTTGCTTGTCTGTGATTTTCTTCCATTTGATGAGATTGACTGTGTTGTCGATCTTTTCTTGGATGAGTTGTTTCTGGTGAGGTTTTTTCCCGTCTTCTGATATCCAGACTCCTAGTATGCGTGCTGTTTCATTTTTTCTTAAAAGTCTAACTTTGGTCCCAGCCAGTGTGACTCCTTGTTCCTGGTCTGCCTTGCTTGTATTGATGCATATCAGTGAAGATTTGTCTCCATTGGCTTGTATGTCATTGATGTGGAGAAACTCTGATGCTATGTCAAGGATACTTTGCATTTTAGATCTATTTGGAGCATATCAGGTTGTGTCATTCATATATGCTGTTGCCACGACCATTTGTGATCTAACCTGTTGGGGTGCCCTGAGGTTGTTGTCTGTTGCGAGGTTGGCACTCCATGTCACTTCCATTTTGTATCCCATTTTTCTGTCTTCAATTTCCTGTATTAGGGGATCATAGAAGATCTGCCACAACAATGGAGATATGGTATCTCCTTGATCGATTCCATCCTGAACCTTATATTCCTCTGTATCCATACGCTGTAATAACTCTGTTATGTCTGTCTGTTAGTGTATCCTCTATTATGCTTATTATTCCTTCGGGGAGCTTGATATGCCTGAGTACCAATATCATCATATCTTTGTTTATCGAATTGTATACTTTGCTTATGTCTTGGCTAAAGATCCATATCTCCTTTCCTGCTTCTCTAGCTTCTTCTGAGAGATTGTTCATTATGTGTATTGGCTGTTGTGTGCTGTTGCCTGGAAGTCCTGCACAGTTGCTTTTTGATGTTATATGGTGTTGGTTCAGTATTCCTGCTATTCTGTTATTGATAATGGACATGAAGACTTTCCTTGTTATTTCCAGGAGAGTGATCGGTCGCATGATGTTGATATCTCCCATCCAGTCTTTAGGTTTTGGAATGGGATAGATTTCCCCTTGTTTCCATTCCTTGGGGACTTTTCCTGTTTCTAGGATCTGGTTATAGATTGACTCTAAGAGTTGAGTTCCCTTGGGGCTCAAGTTTTTCAATAGAATGTATGGTATTTTGGTAGATCCTGGTGCACTAATAATAAAGATCTATCTATATATGACTAAAGTCAATATACTTTTATAATTTTTTTTTTTAATAAGTACAAGCAGGTAAAGATGGGTTCCTAAAGGGGGAGGCAGGAATATAAGTTAAATGTCCCTCACTAGGAAACATTAAAATTTTTAAATTAATAACTATAAAAAAACTATCCAAAATTGTTTTCCATTATCCAAATCATTGATTTATAGCATTTTCTGATTTTTGTCCCTATTGAAGTGAAGAGTTATAAATTTTGTCCCTCAAAAAAGGACATGAGTGATTTGCAAAATTTTATATGCTAAATACTTTAGGGACCCATTATTACAAGCAGGCCCACTTTATTAATTTTAATACAGTACATATTACTTGAAATAATAAACCATATTTACTATATCTTTTTTCTTTATGTATACTCTATATTAATCTATTAAAAAGCTAATTGATTCTGGGAATCCCTTATAGCTTGTTGCTCCTATTGGGAATTAATGTGCCTAGTCTCTATTAGCACTGATACTAAGATATAAAAAATATCATGTTTTCTTTTGTGTATATTACCAATTATGTTCACCATATCAGTCAGTTGAGATCTGCTTGATATGGTGTGTTCTTGATTGTTTTTGTAACTTCTCTTTTCTTGCTTCTTTATAGAGGTCTTGTTGATTTTCATGTCTCTTTTCCACTGTGTCATTTTTCTAAATCTGTCGATTCATATATTGAACATTAGAAATCTTGTGTAACTTGTGATGCTTTTAAGTGTATCGATTAGCTTGTTCTGATCAATTCTTTCAATAATAAGGTTATTTAAGGCTTTGCTAATGCCTTCCCTGAATGCAAAAGTTTTCAGGTCTTTTGTACTGGGCTCTATCTTTATGTGTGTAATCGAAGTGAATTTTTCATTTTTCCTATATTATAGTTCTCTATATATGTTTTTATTGATTTCTTTATATATGTTAATTCTGTGTTGTGAACAGATAAATAGGTGGTCATTGTTTTCTACATTAGTGCAGCAATGATATTTGACTGTTTTGTATGTGTTTGGATGACACTTTTGCAGTTTGTTCATTGTTGGCAACTCTCTGTTCCATAATTTAATTGATAAGGTATGTTGTTGGTGGTTCCAACTGTCTGTTTGTGGATCTGTAAGTGTTGTGGGATGGCCAAATGTGAGGTTGGCTTTCCAATCTATTTCCTTACGAATCTGCTAATCCAGGTTGATATTTCTATTGAGATTACTCCAGTCCATTATATGTCATACTTGGTGAATTTGTTTTATAGTTCTTTAGATGGGTTGGATAAATTTCACATTGTTATTGAAATAGAGTTGTAGATAGTTTTCTTCTAGGCATGTGCCGAGAACAGTGTTTGTGTCTTTGATATTGTTATCTGTTGCTATCTTGTATGCCAATGTGTCTATCCATTTGTATAAGGGTTGTCATCTTTCTTTAATACTTTATTCCAGGTGATCTTTAGTAGAAGAGTGTTAGTTATATATCGGAGATTGAGTAATATATGTGTTTCTTGACTTTTGGTTGCTTTTTGGGGGTTAATTAGCTTGCTATAGTCTTGAATGAGCATTTGTGAGTCAGTATATATGATTAATAATTTTCTTTTTCTAGCTGTTATGCATACAATAATGATTGCTAATATTTCTGATCTGTAAGCTGATCCTTGACCTATAAATATTGCAGTGAGCTCCAGTTGTTCTCCATTGTTGAGGAAAAATAAGACTCATATTCCTATATTATTTTCTTCCTTACTTTTGTGGCTTCTATATATATATATAGGAATTTGTTGTTCCATTTCTAGTTTCTTTGATATAGTCATAATGCATCTGTATAAGTTTTTTTGATGTCGTATAATACATTTGAGGAGCTTTATGTTTAAGGTTTCCTAAGTTATTGTTAGTATTTCCAGTGCAGAATTTGGTTGTTATCATCATTTTTTTCAACTTTGGGGAGATATTTGCAGTCTATTTTTGAGCGAACCATGTGTTTTATAGTTGGATTTGATAATTTTGATAATAGAGACTATAAATAGGGATGTTATTAATATCTCAATGCAACAATTAAATCCTCTTTGATCTATGTGTGTAGTAAGGTGACAGCCTTTATGTAGTTTTACTGGTGATTTGTTTGTAACCTTGAAGTGTCTCAATTTGATTTTATTCCTGTTGTAACTTACTCTTTGGCCAGTTATTATCTATCATTTTTTTCAAAGGAAAGCCATTCTTTACATTCTGGTTTCTGTGTTTTAGAATGTATCTGTACTAGTGGATTTGATCCTAATGTTAATATACCTTAAGCTAACATTTTATTGACTTTGGTGCATATGTCTAGGTATCAGGCAGGTTCTTTCCTTTTGTTTATCTTGGTGTTATTACAGCCAACGTGATGCCATTGAATCATTTTGGTTTGAAATATATCTAGGATTTGTTGTATCCAATATATTTTATGTTTCTTGAGATGTTGTCAGTGCATATTTATCCAGTTTACCTCTTTTATTAATTATATGCTTATATCTAATCAAGTGTAAGCAGTGTATATTAAAGATCTGTTTGCTTATATATCATATATGATAAACTAGTGTGTTATATATATCAACAAATATTATACATATAATACTTATAGTAGATTTATCTATATATGAGTAGCTATATATGGTAGCTTACAAAAGTTTGGGATTATCTAATAGTATTTTTATAGTTTTTTCGATTTAATCATTTTTTATTTTCCTTCTTTCTTTTATGAAAATTTATTATATGTTCCTTTGATTCAAGATTCCTTTCCTTGATTTTTTCAATGTCAATTATTAATACAATTTTTTCCTTAAAATTAATTGAAGATTCAT
>CAJVPT010005679.1:0-11906 GCA_910592055.1 Acaulospora colombiana | reverse complement strand
ATGTTTTTTTAAAATATAAACAATAACATATTAAAATTTTAAATAAAGTTATTATACACATTTTTTATATAATAATAAATTTAAGATGTGCAATACTTTTGTCCATGTAGTGTATATAGCCAAGATAGAAGGTCATATAATAGAAGTTAGCTTCTTATCAATGAAAAGTAAACTTGTAATTTTTCAAGTTTACTTACCTTCTAATAAAAAAGAAAGTAGATATCTATAACAAATTTTACAGAAGAAAATTCATGAAAAACAGAAAAGAGGCTTTGAAGTAATCATTATGGGAGACTTTAATACTGTGATTGATCCTACAACAGATCAGTTCTCAGTTAATAACAAGATATATACTAGATACAAAAAAGCTGAAATTGGATTATTTAACTTTTTAGAGAACTGGAATTTCACAGATATCCAAAGGCTTTGGGAGAAAGAAGACAATAGTACTTTTATATGGTCGAACAAATTAGTTTTTAGCAGAATTGACTATATCTGGGTCACAGCTAAACTGAGTCTTGAAAATCTACAGGATTTTTATAATATATCTATGAAAACTTCAACCAGCAGTAACTATACACTTCTAATGGTTTATTTAATAACTGATAACTTGCTAAAAAAAAAAGGAGCAGGAATCACAAAGAACTAAAGATATTAAAATTCCAGATATTGTTAATTTTATAGATATCTAGTGAAAAAAGTTTAGAACTTGGATAGATACTGCTTTCTCTAATCTTAAAGATCAAGTATATATAGAGCTCTCAAGTAACTTCAGCATATTACAAATATTAGATAAGACTTGGCATCTATTAGAGGATCCTTTAAGACTTTAAAAATAAAAAGAGTATATTTCAACTTCAAAAGAAAATCCAAAATTGAGAGTGCCATTCCTAGATATGACTTTAATACATATAAAGAACCTAATAGAATTCACTATTTATTTAAAAAAGCTCAAGCAATATGAGAGCCTTCTATTAAGAAAGAGATTTCAACAGCAATCAATATACTTCATACTTTAAGTAATAATGCATTCACCCAAGACTTATCACCTTCTCAAAGTGCCGATGATGTTGAAATACAGCTGAAACAAATTATCAAAATAGAATTGACCTTACATATAATTTGTAAAAAAAAGGAAAGTTTCTATATACAAAAATCAAATTAAACATATCCTTGAAATCAGATGTGAGGATCTCAAAAGCAATCAAAAATAAATACTGAACTGTATCCTCAACAGAAAATGATCCAAGATAGTAATTAATGGACTCCTAGTACAAGACTGCAAGGGCTCAACATACATAGCTACGAATCTATAAACCATTAATCAGCAAGTCAAGACCTATTACCAAAAAGCTTTCAAGAAATAAAAATCCAATTTCAAAGACTTAGATTTCAATTGGAAAGCAAAATATCAGTCCAAAGAATGGATCAAACCAGAATATTATCATTCTCTAACAAAAGAAATTTCAATAGAAAAACTTAACAAAATATTAAGAAGTCTTCCCAACAAAAAGGCATCTAGTTCTTCACAGATTAGTTATGAGATGCTAAAAAATTTAGGTCCAAAAGGAGAAGCTATATTAGTACAACTTTTTAATATGATTCTTGAAAATGGCCAAATATCTAAGAAATGAAAAAACAGTAACATATATTCAATATCCAAGCCTAAACCATGACACTGTGAGCTTGAAAATACTAGATCAATTGTGTTACTAGAAAAAGCAAGACTTTGCTTTACCAAAATAGTAAATAAGTGCTTGGCAACTATCTTTGCAAAGTATAATATCTTGCCAGGCTGGCCTATAGGGAAAGAGTACTGCTGAACCTATCCAACTTCTGAACGTATACAGTATGTGAAGAGGTTAAAGAAAAAAGAAAAGAATTATAGGTACTTTTTCAAGACATAACAAAAGCCTATGACACAATTAGTCTTGAAATGTTGGAAAAGGTAATGTCAAGAATTCAAATTCCATTAGTAATAAGACAGCTGCTCATCAATCTTTTCAAGAACAAAGAATGTTATACTATTATCCCTACTGAACTCTCTGATTCATTTATAGCAGGAGATGATATTGATCAAGGGGAAACAATATCTCCATTACTTTGGCAAATTTTTTATAACCTATTGCTCTGCAAAATTCAAAATAAACAGAATTATGGATATACTATGGAAAAGGAGTGGATATCTGACTTCCAGATATCAGAAGTTAAGAAGAAACTATCTATTAGACAAGCAGTCATTGCATATATAGATGACACAACCTGGATAGCTAGATCTAAGCAAGACAGGAAGAACATTTTGGAAGAGACCAGAAAATTCTATATAGCAAATGATTCACAGATTAATATCGAGAAGTCAATTTTGCTTACAATAAATTGAAATAAACTAGAAACTAGGATAGTTCATACTAGTACTGACAGAACAGAAGTCAAGGAAATGAATAAAGATGATTAGGCACGATTCCTAGGAGTTTGGTTGGGAAGAAGATATAATAACAAGAATACAATTAACTTGTTGAAAGCTGAGATTAGATCTATAAATCTAGCAATCAGTAAAAAAACTATGATTGAGAAACATACTAGATATATTATCAATAGAGTTTTGATTCTGGATAGAATACTGTACACAGCACACACATATTGAGAAAAGAATATACAATGAGTTTACAGCAATGTATAGGAAAACTTTCAAGAACAAAGCCCTCATATGTAATACAATACCAAATAGTTGTATTTATAATAAAAAGATATTAGGCCTCAAGAGTGTATGGGAAATCCAACTTGAAAATCATATAACCTCTTTCTTCTGTTAACTGAACAACCCTAAAAATCCAGGAATAGCAACAATTATCTATCTTAAAAGAATCAGTTAAAACACTGGAAGCTTAGAAATATCTTGGAATATTCAACAGAAGCTGCTTTTTCAGAAAAAGGTAACTTTACTGCTACTACTCTAACTCTTGTTAATAAACTTTAAATCACATATCAAAGTTGGAGATGGAAAGACCTTTTCTAAGTCAAGGGTGGTCTACTTTCTATTAAGTCAATTCTTGAGGAATGTGATTATAAAAAAGCTATAGCATTCCTGAAAAAATACAATATAATATTCTTGGATCAATTAGTTAACTCAACTATAGGAACAATTAGAGAATGGGGGACAGTTCAAATATTTTTTGGAAATAGAAAAAGTCGTATTTTCAGATGATATAGGCAAGTTGTTTCTTAGATTACAGAAAAACAGGATTTGCTCAAAAGCTCACTCAAAAATTTAGAATAGTATAATTATGAAATCTGAACAGAACAATTATCAAATACACTGGACAAAAGAAAGACTTACTGGGGAATCACTACCAATCTATTAAAAAATATGATAAGGAAAGTCAAGAAAGCTCGAGAAAATATAATATTCACTCCATATCAGCTCAGTTATAATAGTACTAATAATTCGACCCTATATCATTCAGATTTATCCAAACCAATAACAATAGTTTTATTTTCAGAAACATATCTCCTACCTCAACTTAACAAGTCTAAAAGTACACAGATAAGAAAATCACTATTGCTTCTAGGTAACCCAACAGATTGGATGCCTGACAACTCAAAACAATATAGATCTGACACTTAGAATTTAGCAGCAATATATAAAGAAATAGTAATAAAATCTGGTATATTTCATTAATAAAGTAGGCCATTGGCTCAAAAGAACATATTAGAGAACTTACTGATACTTTTAGATTTAATCTAAACAATGCACATAAAAACTTTACTTTCTATACTGATGGGTTCTTTAAGAAAGAAACAGAAGATATTGAAACAGAATGTCAGATGGGTTTTGCTTAGATTCAGATTCAAGACAATACCATGGTCAAACAATTCTCAGCAAGAGAACTGCTATGATCTTCAGTAGCAAGAGTAGAAATACTAGCAATATTAATAATACTTTATACTCTACCTCAAGATACTAATGTCACTATCTTTATAGATTGCAAAGTAGCTATTAGAATATAAAATTACAACTATTTATATTATTTAGAAAATGAATCAAAATAGCCAACTGGCACTTTGGACAAGGATAAAGAATTTAATTAAGAAAAAAAGTCTTACTTTAATACTAAAAAAGGTCTGTGCACATAAAGAAGACTATTTCAACAATATAGCAGATACACTAGCAAAATTAGCTAAAAAAGAAAATCCAATAGAATGGCTGCACATATAAAAAATAGGTGCAATCTTCTCTATAGCCACATAAAAAGATCTGACCATTGACATTGATATCTGAGAATTCATTAAAGGATGGAATCATAAAAAGATTAGCCTTGACCAGAGTAATCAAAGATGGATTCAGAATAGATGGAGTAAAGAGAAAACCAAGATAAACTGGACAGTTTTTTGGAGACAATTTAATATTCATAATACATTATATTCATTCTTTAAGGATAACAATGATAAAAGCTTTTTGGTAAATCTTACTCACAATAAACTTTCGACATTTCAGATACTTAAGAAGTGAAAACCAGAAGTTTATAAATCAACCACTTGTATTAGGTGTGGAACTTATAAAGAAACAATTGATCACTTATTCTTGTGTTCAACAACAAGCTTTGAAAGACTAAACATCTGAAAAGAAGCAAGTAGGAAGTTGGTCCAATATATTACTGATCAAATGGAAGTCAAAGACGAAGATCAAGAAGTTATACTTCAAGTAATTAATACATGGCTCAATGAGATACAGCAATAGGAGTAGAGTCTTTTTAAAATAATATGTGGATATATATATAAAGACAAAATGAAAGATATTGAAGACTTTCTCAAACTACATTACAAGATAAAGCCACTTATTACAAGAAAAGCTATAGGAAGACTATGTCAACAAATGTGAAAAAATTTCAAGAAAAAGATCTGAAATGAATGCTGCAAAGTGATAATTGATTGGAAAAAACCTTGGGTATTGATAGGAGATCCAAACAACACCGAGTTCTGAAAAACACGCTTGAAAACACAAAAAATTCAGAAGAAGATAATAGTCTTCTAACAGACAAGACATTACATGAAGAACAATCCCAAGATATAATTCTCGAGGAGATTATTGAAAGATGGATAGTTAAAGGGGGAATGTAGTTAGGTATTTGATCTGCCATTTAGAATTTTGGATGATTTACAGTGATGATCTGTAAGCAATAAACTTGATAGCTAAAGGATAATCCAAGTTATTAAGAGAGCAAAATATCATCTCCTAAGTTGCATCTAGAGAAGTTAAACTTCTAAGACGGGTGAGCTGTCATGTGAAAATCTTTGAAATTGTATAATATTTTAAATACACAATAAAGATAAGCCATGCCAGCCTGACGGCGGATTAAAAAAAAATATATATATATATATATATATTATTACTATTATTATTATTGTAGAACTTTATAAAATTATTACCATTGTTTCCATTGTTGCCATTGTTATTGTTGCAGTATAATCTAAAGTTACATTACAAATAATTAACTTTTTCACAATTGTTGTAGGTGCAGGTTTTCCTTTGATTTCTTCTTTTATTATTGTTAATAATAATATTATTATTATTAAACCTTCTATTATTTAAAGTGACTAATTGCTAAAATCTCTAAAATAATCAAATAATTGCTATTTTGATATCCTTGAGCTTATTAGCATCCTAATTTTAATAATTGTGTCTTAAATAATAAATACTTAAAGTAGAATTCTAAGAATAGACTAATTTAGTAGCATAAGTACAGTTGATAGCTTCAGTTAAATTGAAAGAACAAGAAATTTCAAATAGTTTTTTTAATTCATCACTTAATCCATTAATAAATTGCCTGATTTTATTTTCAAGAAAGTGGTTGTTATTAGAATTAATATACTTGTAGAACAGAAATATTGTATTCAAGTATTTATTTACAGTTTCTTCTAGTTTTATATTTACTGCCTCAATTAATTATCTATTTTAATTTATAATAAATAGTACATCAAGTTACACAAAATTAACATATAAAAGATTTAGTTGAATAACTTGTATTATTTCAATAATTAATTTGATTATTTATAGAAGATTATATAATGTGTGCAATTCCTTTAATAAAGTTATTTCAAATTTATAATCCTTACTGATACAATTGTTCTATATTTTTTATCAAATTCATTGAGTCAAGTAAGAAAATCCTGTTTTTCTTCTTTGAAAATTGATAAGTCTATCATTTTTGTTTTTTTTTTGGTTATTTTTCTTGATGTATTTATTTCAACAATTGATTTAGAAAGTTGTCACAAAACATTGATGAAATTTTTATCCTTATTATATCTATAGTCATAAATAAATTAGTTTTATTACTTCTCTTTTTGCTTATTTATTTGCCTTTAATCTGACCTATTTCTGCATAATAGTAGTTATTGTTTATTCTCTCTATTGTTCTGATTGTTATAATTTTGCTCCTCCTATTCATTGTTTTTCTCATTATCATTTTGGCTTTGTAAGAAATACATATTTCAAAGTTAATTTAAATTATAAAAACAGTCTGCTTAATTCTAAGAGTCCTGAAAAATATTATTTATTAGTAAATTATAAGTTAGTGAAAAAAAATGGATTGTACTGTATTTGTTAAGATAAGTATTTAAAGAATAGATTGAAGAAGAAGAGAATAAAATATTAAAAGAGTATTTATAATAAATGGTTGTAAAATCTAGCAGTGGTTTTAGAATTTAGTTATTAAATTTTTTATTTATTTATAGATTCTTTTAAGAAAAATTAATTTTATCCTAGTGTTCTTTTTAAAGAGCAAGATCTTATTATAATTATTAAAATATGATCAAATTTATATTTGACTAGTATATCCAAGCAGAATTGTTTTTAAAAGAACAATTTCCAAAGAAAAAATTAAATAGTTTATAATAATAAAGAAATAATAAAGAATAAATTTATCAAGAATTCTTTAAACAATATTATATAGTGTTTTACAAGAAATATAGTTTACTTAGAACTCAAGTTTATTAATAAATCAAGAAAACCAAAACAATTCCTTTAGTTTTAAAATCAAAAAAAGATATCCAATTTTTCAAAAAAAAGTAAAGTTATTTCTCAAACTTATTTTACTTTTGAGTAAATTATAATTACTTATATACTTGTAAAAATAGACCACTTGAGCCTTTTAGATCTCCTGAGCTACCTGATTTATGGTAAATTATATCACATGTTATATTTGATAAGTGATCTATATTAATTAAATATCAATAAAAATAATAGATAAAAATAGAAATAAAATAAAAATCATGACTAAAAATAACTATTCAATGGTATTAGGTACTATTTTTATCACAATATCTTTGAAAAAAGATATTTATAATACAATAATTACCAGTTAAAATTATGTTATTCAGCTATTGAATTATTGCTGAATTTAATAATATATAATAATAATAAAATTGACAAAAACTTTACAATTGCTATCATTCAATATTAAAAATATCAGCAAAAAATCAGCAAAAAAATATTAGTATATTTCAACAAAAAAATTTGAAACAAAGTTTAATAATATTACATACTGTGACAAAAAATTTTTTTTTTATATTGCAATAAAAAATTCAATAAAAAAATTAATACTGTAGCAAAAAACTCAGCAAAAAAATTGATATTGTAATAAAAAATTTGGCAAAAAAATTATTGTGATAAAAAATTTAGCAAAAAAATTACCATGGCAAAAAATTCGACAAAAGTTACAAATTTAGTATTGAAATTTAGTAAATATTTAGGAAGTTTAACAAATTTTATGAAATTTATTAAAAAATTAAAAATCAATTGACTAAATTATTTATTATTTTTCTTTTTCTCCTCTTTAATTTGTTTTTTTTTTTTCTTTTAAAAATTTTAGTTTGACTCTTTTAAAACTAGCTCTAATTGATTTTATCTTATCAAATGTTTTATAAGATTTTTCACTTTTTTCTTCTAATATAATTAACCTGAATTTTATCTATTCATATATTTTTTCCAGTTTGTTTCTTACTCTCTAAATATATTAATAACCCTCATATTTGATAATTTTTTATCTTTTGGATTTAGCTATTAATTCTTTATCCTTTTTTATCTCTTTTTCTTATTCATGTTTTGAAATTTTTTTCAAATTGGATGTTCAATTTGACAAGCCTTCTGATAATATAATATTATAGAAATATGAATTGTTATGATATTATTTATAAGTCAACTGAAATACTTGAATTTATTTTAAATATTTATTCAAATATTTCAACAAATCTTTTAACTATAAATAATTATAATTAATATTGTAATTATTTGATATAAAATATTTTACTGAAAAATATCTTTTCAGAATATCAACTGTAATTATATATATTTATTCTTTTTTTAGTAGAGTTTTACAGATCAGTCTCACATGAATAAAACTTTTTTTCTTAAATTACATCAGTTAATTTATTTTGATATTTGATAACTATCTTAGACCTTCATTCAATAAATACTACGCACTTTTAATTCTTTTTTTTGTGGCCTTTTCTTAATTATTAATTAAAAACTAATACTTGAAGGTAGTATGAATATAGAATATTATTAATCTTACTTTATTTAATTAGCTATTTATATATAAGTGATGATTGTCTACTTTCAGTTTTTCGGTTTCTAACTTTTAATATTTTTTTCTCTGATGTTCATATAAAATACCTAACTATCCATTTATTTGCTTTTATAAGGAACTAAAATATAATGCCATGAATTTTATTAATTTGAACATAAACTTTAATAATATTTTTTTATTCATATTACTTAAAAAAACTTTATTTACTCTCAGTTTATATTTGTCAAAAATGGTTTTCATTAAAGTCTTTATTTCTACTTTCACTTTTTTTAGTTTTGATTTATTTTTGATAACTGATTTTATCAGTTTTGTCTTTTTACTATTTCTTCTAGATTGAATTCTTTAGAACTTTTCTAAACCCAGCAAACTTTCAAATTCTAATATATCAGTTGCTCTAGATTCTACAACTACTATAAAATCAAGCTTGGGTTCTATAGATTTAAACTAATCAATCTTCTTTTTAAATCTTCTATTTTATTTTTTTATTATTCTAATTTTTTGAAAAACTTGTTATTAATATATTCTATTAGATCTAATTGTTTTGCAAATTCAACATTTTCTCTTTCTAGTTTTTTAATTTATACATATAATTTTTTATTTTCTAAATAAATCAGTTGATTAATAAAGATAAATTTTAATAATTCAACAATAATTTAATTTTAACTGTTTTTAATATCCTTCCTAGTTAGAGTTTCATATAGCAATTTAACTTCTGGCATTAATATTTTTATAACTTTAGATATTAATATTTTAGGTAATACAATATATGGTTTTTTTCTAAGCAATTTGACTGTTATAATAAAAATTGAAGATTTGATATCAAGTGTTACTGAATAAACTGTTACCACTTTTGATACAGTTGATATAAAAAATATTTGTAATAGTAGAAAAAATTATAAAGATGATGAAGATAAAGATAGCTGTTCTTTATAAAAAATATATACAGTTGGTTTATTTTTGTTCAGACATTTTAGGTATATCAGCAAAAAAATATTAAATTAATAAAGAGTTATTTAAATAAATTATTTATATTGTTTTAATATAATTTGAGACTACATATAATATTATGCTATTATTTATTATATTATATTACAATTCATAAACTCTTTTCACTGATTCTCTGATCACACATAAAAAAGATATTCGCAAGAAGTTTTTAACTTCTATGCTAATAAAATCTTCACACTTTCCTTAAAACAACTTGAAGATTTATCTTCAAAAGTTATTTATATCCCTCCTTTCTTGTTTGCAATTCTCTTTGATCATAAACTTGGTTTCTAATGGTCTAAAAAATCAAGTAATACCTTTTATTGCTAATGGCAAGAAAGCTTTTAAAGGAAGAAGAATCAATAGTAAAATATCTGAAGATTCTATAAAACTAAAGAGTTTGTATATAGTGTGATAAAAAGGTTTCTAATACCATTGAATAGTTATTTTTAGTCACGATATTCATTCTATTTCCATTTTTATCTATTTATTTATAATTATTTCTTTGATATTCTTTGATATTCTTATTAGTACTTAATTAGCATAAATCACTTTATCAAATGTAGCATGTGATATAATTTGCCATAGATCAGGTAGCCCAAGAGATCTAGGAGACCCATTTTTACAAGTATATAAGCAGTCATGATTCACTCAAAATAGGATAAGTTTGATGATAACTTCACTTGACTTTGGAAGTTTAGGAATAATTTCACTTTTTTTTTGGGAGATTGGATATCTTTTTTTGATTTTAGGACTAAAGGAATTGTTCTAGTTTTCTTGATTTATTAATAAACTTGAGTTTTGAGCGAACCATATTTCTTGTGAAACACTGTGTGACACTGTTTAAAGATTTCTTAATAAATCTATTCTTAAATATTTCTTTATTATAAACCACTTCATTAATTCTTTCTTTGGGAATTGTCCTTTTAAAAGCAATTCTACTTGGACACACTGGTCAAATATAAATTTAATTACAATAGTAAAAGAGACTTATCTTTCTTCCTCTTTTACTGTTGTTTTTCTCTTAGAGTTACACTTTTATGATTTTCTGAAAAATTTTGTCTATCTCAGTTTGATCTTGAATTTTTGATAACACAAACTCTTATTAAAACTAATTGACTAATATGAAACATATTGATTTCTGGAATATAAACAAGCTTTTATTGATTACATACATGTGTCTTGATAAAATACTATTCTCTAATATGTCAATAAATATTAAGAAAGAGAATAATCTTCAAGAAAACTATCTACTGTCATTTAGAAAAATAAAAAGAACAAAATGCTCAAGAAGACATAGAATGAAGGCAAAGCCTTGAAAATATATCACCTATTTATATAAGCCTGAAACTGAAAAATTCTTTAGGATCATTTATATCAATTGAAAATAAAATCATTAATAGGAGATGCCACTATTGACACAGTAAATCAGCTTCTTCATGATGGTAGTATTCCAAGAGCAACATTTATCAAAGGCCAGTGAAGATACATATCAAAAAGACCAAGATTCCGTTTCTAGATAGATTATTACAATCGATAAGTAAGGACAAATTCACTGAATAACAAAAATCCATTTCTTGTATTCTTTTCTATAATCCCTTTTTTCCCAACTCTCTTCAATCCCAGTTCTAAACATCCATAAAAATCCTTTTAACTTGTCTGGTTACTTGGAAAAATATTAAAAGAAGTTCTAATGTAAGTAAGATAAAGCAAGATATAGGATCAAAATTGGAAAACACAAGACACACAATATGAAAATACTGAAAGCAATTGAGGAACAAACATTATGCTTTTGACTGATGAAATTTTTGAAGAGTATCCAGCTAACAGTACAGAAGTGGTAGCAATAGCATGATCTTAAATGTCAACTCTATAATGGAATTACTATTTTTTCTCTCTTGTCAAGTCCTTTCAAGATGTGAATAGAACCTTTTCCCCCATTGATCCTTGTATAGCTATTGTATTCAATTATTTCTCCTAGCAGTAGACAATTTTTTCAAGATTAGTATGTGAATATATATTCTTCCTATTGAGTTAAGTTAGATAAATTAGATTCAATATACATAATAACTCTCTTTTAAAATTTTATATTATCCTAATGGTTTTCTCATTAGGTTTTTATTTAAAGATAGTTCAACTATAAGGTGATTTCTTAACCTATTATTTGTTTACTAGCTTATTATTGTTTTTTTCTAGTCAGATGTACCTATATAGTAAAACTTTGCTAATAAACTTGGTCAAGTCAGCTTTTTAAAAAATATATATATAGTTGCTTCCAAAAGTTTGAGTCCACTTACTATGTTTTTATTATAAATTTCAACTTTGACAATTTTT
>CAJVPT010005678.1:0-11908 GCA_910592055.1 Acaulospora colombiana | reverse complement strand
TTTGAATAATAGAGAACAATTATAGATAGTTTTTTTATAGTTATTAATTTAAAAATTTTAATGTTTTCTAGTAAGGGACATTTGACTTTTGCCCTTGTCTCCCCCTTTAGGAACCCATTTTTATCTAGAGGAATCAATAAGTAGAACAATTCATATAGACTCAATAACTACACAATGTAATAGAAGGCAACTGGAAGAAGTAGAGATAGAGAATTGGGAGAAAAAGCTTATTAAAAAGAATATTAAAAAAGGCACATATTAAACTTATCTGATTGAAATATCCAGGCATAATAAGGGGAATATTAGCAATAAACCAATGACTTTTTATTCAGATATATTCCTTGTTGATCACGGAAGTGAAAATATGAAGATGGGTGCAACATAAATACAAATTGGAGAAGCAGGAAGAGAAAGCAAATTCCAAACAAGGGTAGCTGATTGGTCTTTATCCACAAGAGCAGATCTAGTAGCAATAGTCACCATACTACTAGTAGTACTAATTAATAGCAAGGTCCAGATCCACATTAACAGTCAAGTCTGCATCTCCAAATGAAAAACTATAGAAAAGAAGGATCCTAAAAAAATCTACAAAAGATGGCCAAAAGAACAAAATTGCTCCTTGTGGGTACGAATATTGAGCCTGATAAAGAAAAAAAAATTAGATTTAAATCTTATCAAGATTAAAGCATACTCCAATATTCAATATAGTGAGAAAGCAGATATTCTAGTCAAAGAAGCATTAAAGTTCTCAATAATAGAATGGCAAGATTTGGACTCACCTAAGATTATTAGTAAAATCAAATGGCAAGATATAGTGCTGAATGCTCCAATAAGATAGTTTGTTAAAAAAATCAATACCAAAATAATGACACACCAATGGACAACTCAAAATAGAATAGATAAAAAATGGGTCATCAAATCCAAGATCAGCACAGGCACACATGGGACCTAGTTTAGGAACAAATAAATAATAGATATACATGGAATACCTTCTTCAAAGGATCACAAAGAAAAAGCTTTTTTGTTAAGATGACCAGTGATGAACTACTCACATTAACAAAGCTAGCCACAAGAAGATCAGACTTATATAAGTAAGTAAAATGTCTTACATGTAAATAGCAAGAAGAGACAATAGAATACTTGCTAGAATGTCCAGCATACAAAACTCAGTGGCAAGAAATCTATAAAAAGGTATGGAAGATATGATGCAAGGTTTCAATAAACTATTGATAGATAGAAAAAAGAAGTTAGAAGAAAAAGAGATAAGCCTGGCAGTTGATGACAGAATGGAAAGAGGAGAAATGGATAAGAAAATAGCTCAACTAGTGGAAAGGATCTCAAACACTAGTCAGAATATATTTGACTTCTATATAGAATTAATTGAAAAAGACCTAATGAATGAGATAGTAAACTCGAAGTGCTATGGAAAGAGAATTGGTAAAGAAGCAAGAAAATGGATAATGAAGATACAGAAAAAAATATGTAATTACTTCAGAAAGAAAATTTGGAATGTCAGATGTGAAAGATGAAAGAGTGAAAATGGACATTAGAAATTAACAGAAGTGACAAGATCAAAAGGTTGACATATCTACAGAAGCAAAAAAACAGGACCAAGGTACCAGGAAATCAGTCATATCAAGTACCATTAAAGGAAGAAAAATCAGAAAATGTGATGCTCAAACAGGTCATAAGAGATAAGGTAAAGTATGGGATGAAATGGTTGGGTTTTAATCTCTATCAGAACTTAAAAGAGTGATCTGCAGTAGTAATCTGTAGGCAATGATATTAGAAGTTGAAAGGGTATTTACCTGAACTCCTAATGGAGTGATAAATTACTTCCAAAGTTGCACTTAGAAAGGTAAAACAACCAAGACGAGTAAGTTAGTTAAAGAATTAGCTTTAGTGCCTCATATTATATGTATAGTTTACAAATGTTTAATAAAGAATACATAACTAGCCTAACAGAGAGCAAAAAAAAAAAAAAAAAGAATAAAAACCTTATTATAGATAGTTATAAATGCAATAATATTAGTAATATTGTTACAAATAATTTGTAGAAAGTATTATTAATCAGCAAAGCCATTTTTTCTAGTAAAATATAAAATTATTTTATGAAGAATACTAATTTTAGTGAAGGTAAAAAAATTTCTTACAACTATTGTAGCATCAAATATACTTATAGTTGTTATAGTAATTTAAACCTTTCTAAATATTTGAAAAAAATTTTTTTTTTAACTGGCGAAGCCCTGCTGTTGAGTTTTTATTTATTCATTAATACAGGCTTATATACACAAATTTAATTGTGAATCTATACATTTATGAAAGGGAAAAAATACTATGACTCAGTATTCTATTACTAGAAATCCTGTGACTTGCTACAGTCCACCTTGGTAGGCACTAGTGTGTCAAGATTCCACTAGTACTAATATTAATTGAAAAGAAAAATAAAAGAAAGCAACTGTTGTTTAAGATATTCTCTGTTATGATATTTGTTAATTCTATGTATAGTTTTTCAAACCTGTTCTTAAGGTGTTTCCCAAGATCTATTTGACCTCTTTCGAGCTCTGGATCTGACTTGAAGAATTTGATGGCCTGTGTTGTTGGTGAGTCTGGACTCTGTAGTGTGTTCTGTCACTTGGCTGTGTTATGTTTGATCTGTCCCTTCTTGCGCTTAAGTTTTTTCCCTATATTTTGACTTTTTTTTCAGTTGATTGTGATATCACACCTGAGTTTTCATACTTCTCGCTTAGCTTGCCAAAATTTATGTGAAGCTTCTCTGATTGCATCTAGTGCTCTGGTTCTATCTTTTGTTATGGATTCTACTACTTGAATCATACTGTGTATTATAACTCCCCTTACTATATCCTTCCATTCTACTTGATGCCATACTTTGATATTTTCATTGTACTCCTGTGTTTTTGATGTTCTTTTCTATTTGTTTTGAATCGATTCTGTCTATTTATTTTCTGCTCTTACTACACTTTCCTCTGTCAAGACTTGGATATACTCTTCCTGGAGTCTTGTTTATGTTGTTTGACATTGGAAGAGGTGATTATTTGTTTCTTTGTGCTGTTTGCAGATTTTGCACCACAAGCTTAACTTGTAATTTTTATTAATTGAAACTGTTGTGTTATTACAAGTGAGTAGTTATATATATATGTTATAGTAAATCATATCTATATAGATAGCTATATCTATATTGTACTAATGCTATGTACTATTATTATCAGCCTAATCACAAACTAGAAGCCCGCGTGATTCTTTCTTAATTATTTCTAGAACAATTTTTTCTTAAGAGTATTCTAGTTATCAGGCCATTGAATTCAGTATTCTGGATTCCAGTTTTTTATTCTTTGGAGTGGACCATAGATTTTTCCTTCCACCAAGACCTCCTGATAGTCAAGTCTATGAAATGCGGCACAGTCACATGCATGAGAACCAGGACTGGCCTAGTTTGAAAGAGTCCTTTTTATATATGAGTTCTTTGTATTAAGCCATTTCTATCCCTGAAAGAGTCTTGTTTTGATCCTGAGAAGCATGCTACCAGTTTGGGGATCTACTCTTCTTGCTATCATTTCTGATAGCGCAGTTGTGTCAGAGATAATCCTATCCAATTTGGATCACAACCTGATCACAATCTAGATATAGATCAAATGCTATATCTTAGAAATATTAGTTAGTTTACAGTTACACCAATGGACAGATTCAATTCCTCGATCAGTTTTGTATTGGGGTGGAATTGAAACCAAATCTTGTGATCAGACCTATGGAGTGCTAACCACTGCACTATCGGCCTATAGGTTTATTTGAAAAAATCATTTAATAAAAATAAATTTATAATTTAATAGATTTTTACTTAAAAATTTTTATAATATCTTAAAGATTGATATAAATATATTCTTTAAACTTAAAGTATTATTAAATTTATTTTTTATATAATAAATACATAAACTTAAAAAGATAAAAGAAAAGCTTATATAATAAATTATTATAAATTTTAGTTTTCTATAACTATAAAAGAATAAATATTTTATAAATTTTTTTAAACAATTTTATTAAAAACAAAAATATTATTTACTGCAACTATCAAAATATATGCAATGGATATATAAGAAAAAATAAAAAAATATATTTTATTATATTTAATATTTAAATATTAATATTGATTTTTTTTTAAGTACCTATAGTCAGATTAAATTATAATTTATTAATTAAAAACATAAGTACATTTTTATTTGAGTAGGATGATAAATACTACAACTAAATATTTTTATCAAATTATTAAATGTAATAATAGCCTCTAAGTTTAATCTTGAGAATAATATATTACTCTATAGTAATTTTTGAAAAAAGACTCTACTAGTCTATCACTTTAATGCCAGCATGTTATTACTATTAAATATTTTATTAAATTACTAGAATATAAAAAACTACAAAAGAATAGATTGAAAAAAAAAGAAAAATAGATATATTTAAAAATATTCAAATAGACATATAAGAAAATAAAAAGAAAAAAATAAAATAAAATTCTTTAGCTTTTTTTAAAAACTTGCTTCTCAAAATCTCCTTTCAATAGGAAATATTCAATTGAAACATCCTTTCTTCTGTCCAAAGCAATTGATCCAATGTTTTGTCTACTGAGTTCTCTTATCCTTAACATTATATATCTCTAATTAATATTCAATTATATATGTAAAGGTCAACTGTTCAAAGCAGTTAATCCAATGTTTTGTCTACTGAATTCTCTTATCCTTAACATTATATATCTCTAATAAACCTTCTAATTAAACCAAATTATTCACAGCCTTTTTCAATATATTTGTGTAATCTCTACTATCCTTGAATTATCAACTTTAGTATATCACGATCAAGATATTCTCTCTTAACTTAAAGTGGATTAATGCTATAGTTATCCTGTCCATCTATCTAATTTGGAAGTTATTGAATAGATTAATAAATTGGTGATGACTGTGAGATTCACTACTCTATAAACTATTTTCTGAAAACAATCAGGAAGTCTTGCTCAGTATTGAAAGTATTCATTTAAAAAGTGATTCAGGAATTCAAAGTCTAGTAAAGAATTTGAATTTTGTTATCCAAATAGTTTAAAAAATCACTTTATTACTAATAGTATACATGATACTTTCCACAAAATATATTCAAATATCAGCATCAATCAAGTTTATCCTTATTATATTAATAACTCTTGTTTAATTTGTTGCCTACCCCAGGAACCTTCTCTTACTTTTAAAAACTTTTGAAATTGATTCAAAGTTAAATTTATTGTTACTTCTTATACTTTTATAATTCAATATTATTTTAATCAGACTTTTTCTGCTTTTACTTTTCATTTTGAATCTACTATTATCAAAAAACTAATTTTTACTATCCGATATATACATATTTATTCTTTTGACAACATTTGTTTGAAACTCTTATCTACTATTATACAATTTAATCTCTTTACTGTTGATCTCCTTAAACTATCTAATTTACTTGTTGATTTTATATCTTGGATAGCTCACTTTTCTTTTAGCCTATCCAAAACTTACAATTATTTTAAAAACCTTTTATTTTTCAATAAACTCTTATATATTGAATCACTTTTTAACTCTTCCATTTCTACTTCTTCTTCTATTCTATCTACTATATTTATCTCTTTTAATAATACACATATTCATACAATAATGCAATACTTAAGGATATCTATGATTATTTTGAACAATATTCTTTGCCCTCACATTTCAATATACTACAAGTGGAACTCTTCTCTAGTGATAGAATCTAGGATCCTATAACTTGAATGATTTCTATTAAAAAGATCACAATGGTTAATCAATAGAAAGGCAAAAAAACTGATTTATATACTCAATGCCTACTTCCAGGATGAAGCTGAGAAATATTGGATAACATATTTTAAGGACAATAATACTGATGCTAATGCCATAAAATGGAAGGCCATCTTTAATGAATTCAAATAGCAGTTTTGTACCTAGTGATGGATCAATAAATGGATATGTGATCTTGAAAAATATAGACAAGGATCAATTGAATCTGTAACTACTTATCATGTTACTTTCAAAAAACTTCTCAAAAGAGCCAATATTGAAGTTGATATACAGTAAGTCCTAGTCAACAACTTCACTACTATATTAGAAGATTGTTACTACATTTGACTTCAATTATTTCTATAAACAATCCTAATAGTATAACTGCTATATACAAACTTGCAATAATTTATTAAAATAGTTAGGATATAAAAATTGATAAAAAACTATGCAATCTTACTTCTAGCTCAAAGAATTTCAAAATGACTTTTTTAAAATCTGAAGACCTTATGGATACTCTTACCAAAAAGTTTGAAAAACTCTAATTGAACTTGATTAAAAAATTAGAATTTCTTTCTGCCAAGTAGAAAAACAAGGCTGTTACTCAAGGCAATCTACCTCCAATCCTATAAATATGTCTAACTCTATTTAACTTGCATGTTTCAGATATAATTAACCAGGACAACTGGTCAGAAAATGCATGTCTGAAAAGATTCAAGCAAACTCTTCTAAGTCCAAGAAATCTTTGAATTATCTCACCATTGTAGAATCTAAAGAGAAGATCAATGAATCTGAATGTGAGAAGAAAGTATACATTGGTCAGCACAATCAACCCTATACCACTAATAGGAGGAAGGTTAAGCAAAAGCAAAAACAATCTAAATCAAATAAGAAATTAAACCTATGCATCAGGAAAGTCTCTAGGATTTCATCAAGAGAAATCTATGACTCTGAACCTGAAGTAATTACAATTTCTCCTACTGTCAAACTCAAAAGGCCTAAAACCAAAGCCCAACCATCTATTGTGAATCAACTACCCAACTATGACATTTCTGAGGATATTTTAAATCTTTCTACCAAAACTACTCTGAAACATGTTGCAATATCCAAATTAGCACAAAAACTTGATGAAAATTCTCAAGTAATTTAAAGTACCTATGGAAACCAATTATCTTATCTCTAATAATCCAAGGAAAATTACAGCTGCCAGATGCTATGTCTATATCAAAGGAAATTCTGTGATAACAATTCTTGACTCTAGTACTACTGTCAGCATTATCATTAACAAACTTATGAGAAAACTTGGATTGGAAATTGATATCAAGTCCAAAACCATTATAATTACTGCCAATGATGCACAAGCCAGGATCCATGAACAAATAACTTCTTTGAAAATATTTATTTAGGATTTAATTGTATTGGTAACCTTGCAAGTAATTGAGTCACATGAGGAGATCCTCCTTCTAGGAACTAATTGGCTGGATTATATGAAGGCAAATTGGAATTTTGAGAATTATATTTTCCAAATTACTTATAAGGATAAAACTATCATCATAAAAACTACCCATTATGCTGATACTTCCCTACATCTTCCACAAGGTAATAATAATTATAAGAATGATGAGAATGATGAGAATAAACTCTTGGATAAAATTAAATATGAATTGGAAAGTGATCTTGAGGAACAGGAGGCCTATTTATCTGATCTTGTTTTTGAATTTGAGAATGAAAACCTTGCCATCTTTCTCTCTGACTGTCCTGAACCTAAGAAACCCACTACTGAAGCATCTACTGGAATCTTTACCAAGGAACAACAAGCTGAAGTTCAATAAATCTTATCTGATCATAAGGATGTCTTTGTTAATCACATTTCCAAGGAAGATCAAACAAGTAATCTAGAAAAGACCACAGTGATTATCCATAGCATTAATACTAGAAATGCTACTCCAATCAAACAATGACTATATAAAGTCTCATCTGATCAACAGAAATTTATCAAAAAAAAAATTAAGGAAATGTTGCAACAAGGAATTATCAGTTTTATTACCAGCTATTGGTTTTCTTTTATTGTTATAGTGCCAAAAAAAATAATAAGCAGTGCTTCTGTATTGACTATAAAAAACTCAATGCAGTTACTAAAAAGAATATTTACCTCAAGCTGATTGTTAATGATCTTTTAGAAACCTTCAAGGTACTTAATGGTTCACCTGTCTTGATCTAGTAAGTGAATATTGGTAAGTGGCAATGAGTGATAGGGACAAATACAAAATAGCATTTATAATAAAATATGATCTATATGAATTCAATGTTATGCCCTTTGATCTTTGCAATGCTTCTGCAACTTTCTAGTGACTAATAGACAAAGTATTGGCTTCCTACCATACCAAATTTGTTGAAGTTTATCTTGATGACATTACTATTTTCTTTACCATTTTTGAACTCCACTATTAATATGTTTTCATTATCTTGGATGCTCTTAGGAAAACCTCTCTAATACTGAATTCTGAAAAATGTCACTTCTTTTATCACAAGTAAAATTACTTAGTTACATAACTAATTACGAGAAAATCTAACCTAATGATAACAAAATTGTGAAAGTTAAGGAATTCCTAAGGTCCACTACTATCAGGCAATTAAGAGGATTTCTTGGACTGGCCTCTTATTATAGAAAGTTTATTAAAAACTTTTCTTCTATTGCCTACCCTCTGAATTTTCTTTTGGAAAAAGATACCCCTTTTGAATAGATGGATGATCATAAATAAGCTTTTGAAACTCTGAAGCAACTTTTAACCTTATCTCCTGTCTTGAGATACCTTGATTTCTTTAAAGTCTTCTATTTCATACTGATGCTTTTGAAACTGATATTGATACTGTTCTGATATAAAAGGATGAAAAAAAGAAGTATACAATAGTCTATGCTAGCTATGGTCTCAACAAAACTGAACGAAACTGTTCTGTCACTAAATTGAAATATCTTGCAGTCATTTGAGCTGTTAAACACTTCCATCAATATCTAGGAACTTAACAATTCTTCTTGATTACTGACCACTCTACTCTTCAATAGTTGAAAACAACTGAACTTAAAAAATAATATACAAGGTGGATACACCACTTGGAATCCTATAACTTCATTATCAAACACGGAGCTAGAAGAAAACACAAAAATGCTTATACCATGTCTAGGATGTATGATGTAGATAAACCAATCTTTCACAACTCTAAGTCTATACCCATCCAAAACTAATTCAAAGTCAGCAATCACAAGTGAAATCCAATAGCAAATAATTTCCAATCCAGGTAATCAGTATCCTGGACAATAACACAATCTATCTTATCAAAATAGAATTTCAACATTATTCTTGTCTCAAAAACTATCTTAAATACAACAAATTATTTGACACTTTTGATAACAAACAATAAAAACAACTTATCTCCAAAGCACAATACTACTAAGCAAAAAACAATTAACTTTGCCAAAAGGATTGCTACAGGAAAACAAAGAATCAATTACTCTGTATAATTCAAAAACAAGAAGTAGAATTAATTTTATATTAACTACACAACTATCCCACTGAAGCATATCTTGGTGTGAACAAGGTCTTTGAAAAACCATGTAATCAATATTACTAGCCTTAAATATTTAAGGATGTAAAGCATTATATCAATACTTGTGACCAATGTCAATGATAGAACAAATTTAGGACCCCTGGATCCTTACACCCAATCACAGTTGGTAATCCCTTCTCCAAAATAGGCATTAATATTATAGGACTCCTTTTTAATCAAAAACAAGGGAAACAAATATATCATAATTGCAGTTAATTACTTTACAAAATGGCCTGAAGCTAAAGCAATCTTCCATGCTATAGGATAGTGAGTTGCAAATTTTATTTATCAAGTTATTATTTGCAAACATGGATGTCCAAAACACATACTTTTTGATTATAGAATATATTTTAGGAATGAAATAGTTAAAGCTTTATTGGAAAATTTTCAAATATAATATTTTTATTCTATCCTATACTATCTACAAACAAATGAACTAATGAAGCACTTCAATAGGACTCTATATGAATTTCTAGAAAAAATAACTGAGGGAAAGGAGGATTGGAATGAATTTATTGCACTAACATTATTTGTCTATCACACATCAAAACAAGCTTCCACCAAATTTACCTTTTTTATCTGATTTATGGTCACAACCCTCAAATGCTTCATATGGAAATGGATGAAGTAATGGAAGAAAATATCTTGATCTGACTCTACCAACTAACTAGAATCCTATCCATTACTCAAGGAACTACACAAAAAAATATTCTGAAAGCCCAAAGGAAACAAAAGAGAAAATTTGACCTGAAGTTGAAAAAGCCAAGAAACTTCACAATTTGAAATAAAGTGTTAGTCTATAATGCTGCCAGGGATAAACACTTTACTGAAAAACTCAAACCAAAATAGAAAGAATCTTATTTTGTCCATGATAATTTGAGAAATAGAGCCTTAAACTTAGGACTATGGATGGAAAAGTCCCGACTGCCCTTTTCAATTTGGCCTTGCTAAAACTATATCTTGACTGTAAAAAATAGGAACCTATTGTATATATTAAAAACTGAAAGGAGGAATATACAATATAATAGTGATGACCCTAAGCTTTTACCACTATTATAGCTAGCCCCAAGGCTCTCAACAATTACTCTATGATCCCAAAGTGACATACTCATAAGTGGACAAGTGAAAATATGAAAAAGAAAAACAAAAACCTTAAAGCTCAAGTGAGAAAAAGGTTCTATCTAAAGAAGCAGAAATAGAAACATCCAATTGAATCAACAGGATACCAAGCCTGGCTATCATCTATTGTAAGTTCTGGTTTTCCAACTCAAACTCCCTGACCCTAATTGAAGTGGAACTTCTGGAGGCCAATCACTCTATCTCTCCCTCCAATTGATGGATTTCTTCTTGAAGGTTAGCCTGGGACCACTCATCACAACGAATTTGCCTCTCCAAATACTTGACTCTTTCTTGAAGAGTGATGACAATTGCCTATAAAAAATATATTCTTTCTGAGCAACTGAGTCTTTGTGCTTTAACAGCTCTGGTTTTTCTTAATATTATGATAAAAGAAATATGAGAAATACCTGACAAACCAAGAAAAATTTTCCTATTAAATAGGGGAATATAGATGATTATATCACCCCAACAATTATATAAAAAGTCCCACTGCCTACCAGTTTGTATCAAAAAGGATTACTATATTCATGCAAAAATTACCATAATACTATTCAGAATCTAATTTTGGAGGATCTTTTGATCACAGTTCTTGAATTTGTGCAAGTGACCCCAATACCATATAATTTACTCCAGCCCATTGAAAATCATGTCTTGCAAATATACAGGTGTATGCAATGTACTATTTGCATAAAAAACAGGATTCTCTCTATAGTCTATACATACTATCTGAAAGAATTATTGAAAGGAGTTATCAACTGATCACAATAATCCTATCTAAACAAACACTTGACTAAATATTATCTTACTGGATGCCACCGCACCTATGGTCTCTTTAAAAGGTCGGGAATTGAACAAATTTGAAGAACAAGACATATAACTTTGACTATTATTATCAAGTTGAAGTTCTGTAAATATCAACTCCTTGTGAATTCTTGATTTGTGATACTTACCACTTAAATGAGGAGGAAATGTTAGTCTTAATTAATAAGCTATATTTCTTTTTAGTTATTATCCATAGTTCTTGTTTATTGTGTTACTTTAGTTCTATTTTTAAATCAGGTGACATATATAATGCAAGGTGTATCTCATTGATTTCTAGGATAGATATAATAATTAGGGCAAAATAGTGATTTATATAATGCACATTATTTAATTTCTTTATTCTATTATCATATTTTATCTATATTTAGCTAGCAGGTTATCCAAGTGAGCAGATCTGGCATATTGATATAATTTGGCAAATCTGACAGATTTGATCACTTTGATTACTTTGATTATTGTAGTCACTTTAATTATCAAATAATTAATATTCAATTATGTATATAAAGGCCAGCTGTCCAAAGCAGTTGACCCAA
>CAJVPT010005677.1:0-11910 GCA_910592055.1 Acaulospora colombiana | reverse complement strand
AGTCACTTTGTGAAAGTCTGTAAAATATTTAGGTATTTCTCAATATCTCAATAAAGACATGCCATTGTGGCATGATTACAAATTAAAAAAAAAAAAAAAAACTTATTATAAATAATTGATTTTTATAATTAGAAAAATCAAGTAAAGCCTAAAAAAAATTTTAATTTTTTTATAATTATTAATATAAAATAATATAAGTTTCATAATAGAACTAAAAATAAGTTTCTAAAAAAAAAACAAGAATAAAAATTAAATATTTTTTACTAGAAATTGTTAAAATTTATAAATTAATAATTATAAAAAATAATTATTCAAAATAATTTTCTATTATCAAAATTCTTAATTTAATTTATAAAATTTTATATATTAAATTTTTTAAGAACTCATAATTTGATGAAACTACTTTTCAATGTAAAAATATTAAACTCCAATAAATATTATCGAAAATTTGGAATATTGAAATAATACTAGAAATAAAGTATTTTAATCAATAAAATATTTGATATTAAATATTATAATTTTTTCTATTTTGAACTATAATACAGTATATTCTTGATTTAATAAAAAAGTAAAGTTTATTATTTATTGTTACTATTATACAGTATATTGTATGTTATAATTTAAACCCGAAAATCCATATATAGCGTAGGTTTATTTACATAACAGATCATACGATGACCACGACATGGAGTGTCATTTACGGTAAAGCAATAATAACTGGCTAACCGATTGATCTGTCTTAATAAGGCGAGCTATATAATGATCGACAAAAAGAAAATTTTTTTCACGCAAATTTAAAAAAAAAATTATTGCGGTAACCGTTATGATTACTTTAGAAGGCAGAATTTCGTGAAGTTCAATTGGCTATAAACGACTGCATCACCATACGAGACTTGTGCCCTTTTGAAAAATTCGATTAAACTGGTATAAGATGACTCATTTCAACAAGGTATCGGTGTGTGACGCAAAGAGTAGAACCGTCGAGGTAGATTGCGCCTTATTCTCAATAAGATCGGCGGTTGAATATTGTAGATTGCTATTTTTTTTTTTTAAAAAAAAAAAAAAACGTGCAACGGCACTTTGTAACATTGCTTTTTATGTGTTTGGAGTTTACTTTTCATCATTTTTATCAACATCCGAAGACACGTTCGTACTACCCCCATATCCTCTGAATATTTTGTCCAGTATATCTTTTTCCACAAACCTCCAGGATTTCAGGAATTCCAGATCTTGCCAACCCCATTCAATTAACTTGTCTATTTTATCTCGGTCCCGTTCATGCCGGTGAATTTCGAATAATTCGCGGGCGTTGTAGCACAGTTTCGACGAGAGATATGGGAACGGCAGATCCGGTGAACGTAGGTATCGGAGTGTGTGACGATAAAGAGAGAGTGAGAGTGAGCGGGAGTTTTGCATTTCTTCTCATATGATTCCGAAGGTAAAAAATATTTCATTCGACAGATTATCAAACTTCATCTAGGGCATGTAGCTTCAATTAAAAACCGGTTTTAAGTCATAATGAATCACCAAATCAAATTCATTATTGGCAAAAATTTTTGTGCCTATAAAACCCTTGCCGGAGATGCAGCAAACAAAACAATTTTTACTCGCCCCAAATAAAATTAAAAACAATAGTAAATAAAAATATAAAAATAAATAATAACAATAATTGTAATAAGGCATCCTTTTTAAGAAATTATGTTTCCGGGAGCTTCCCGAAGGATGTTACCGGCATGGAAACGATTTTTTTTTTCGGTTAGTTATGAGTCTCGAAAAATTTTAATATTTTATTACGATCTAAAAGACAGATAGACAACGCATGTCCAATGGGAATTTTTCGGGGGTGCATTAACTAATCATTCGGATATTCTTTTTTTTATTATAGGATCTTTCATCGCGTTCCTTTTCGATCCAAACGAAAAAGCGGGGACAAACTTGCATTGCATCAATCACCACAAACTACCGTGAATCGATTCGTTTACCGCACACAATGCTCGCGGCTCCCACCAGAATCTTTAATCGTCACAACTCCGTGAAATCATCCACCTCGGCAATCGAGTATAAACTCACTCACCCTCGTGCCAAAGTTCATCCTTTACCCGTGATTGATGTTCCTACCCCATCGGCTGAAGAAGCTGTCACCAATATTTTGTATAACACACCTGAACCACCACCTGCGCCACCTAAAAGACATATTCTAAATTGCCTCGTACAGAATGAGCCTGGGGTGTTGAGTAAGATGAGCGGGATTCTGGCAGCTCGAGGTTTCAATATTGATTCACTGGTGGTGGCCAGCACCGAGGCAGCAGATTTAAGTAGGATGACGATTGTTCTACGTGGACACGATGATGTCATTGAACAAGCCAGAAGACAACTAGAAGATTTGGCAAGTAATAATTCCCCTACATCTTGTGCTCACGAGGAGTTCAATTCCATTTAACATCTTATGGGTTATATTAGGTACCGGTATGGGCAGTGCTCGACTACACTAACACGGTTGTCATCGAACGCGAAATGTTGTTGATAAAGATGTCCATTCTGGGACCGGAGCATTTACACGAACAATTAACCGTCATCAAACATGAGGAGCATGACGACAAATTTATGCCCGAAGTAGACTTGAGACCCGAGGTAATTATTAATCTATTCCGAGTGACCAATATATTTTCGGCAATTTAAAAGTGATGACGTGTGGTGCTTTTTTTCCTTTGGTCTTAGCTACCGGATGCCACTTCTGTACTGAGCGAAGGTCATGATGATTCACCACTTTTACCGTCGGCAGCATTACAGCACAAGCATGCTCACCTCCGAGCGCTGATCGACCTTTCCAACCTGTTTGGAGCCAAGTTGGTCGATGTAGCAAGGGACAGCGTTGTAATTGAATTGACCGCCAAGCCTTCTAAACTCGACGCCTTTGTCAAGTTGGTGAAGCCTTTTGGAATTCTGGAAGCAACGAGAAGTGGCAAGTTTCAACTTCACATTACTTACCGGGGCGTCGAGTGATTGGAACTCAAAATAATAATAATAATAATTTTTTTTTTCTGAATCGTTTTTTCTTTCTTCGTCGACGTACAGGAATGATGGCACTTCCACGTACACCACTTTTTGACCATACCGACAGGACTCAAGAGATAGAAGAGTCGAGTAGCGGGGTTGACGCAACGATGTTACCACCCGGCTAATTCTAATTCTAATTCGAAACGCCCTCTTCAGTGTAACAAAAATCTATCATGTTTGATAAAAGCAACGCAATTTTAATGGGTGCAGGGATTGAATTACACGATGCATTATCTAATTGTAATAATCTAATAATCACCATGAAGAGCGTTTTTTTTTTTTTTTTTTAAGTACAAGTTTGGATAATACAAGCTGCTGCAAATCAATTAAATTTCCAAGACCCCAATAGCAGATCAATTTAACGTGGCGGGAAAAAATGACTCACGAGATTACACAATTTCTCCCCAAAAAAAGATTTTCCCCAATTTTTGGAATTGTTTTGCATTAAAAATCAAATGTCAGAACACAAAATAAAAAAAAAATGTATAATGAAAAGTGAGCACATATGGTAAATTCTCGCTGATAATAATTTCGCACAACTAATTGGAAAATAAGCGGTTTTTTGTGTGACCGACACTACGATTAGACTTCTCTCTTTCAAAACAATCGAAATCGATGATTACATACCTATGATTTATTGATCGTTCATCAACATTCTAATTTTTTTTTTTTTTTTTTTTTTTTTTGGTGGGGTTCGCAAATCAATAAATAAACTCTACTTCTCACCAAAAATCACTGAAAATTCCTGTATCAAAATTCTACCAGAAAAAGTTGTCAGTTATTTCTCTTATAATCGTTTGACAACTCATCGTTCTTTTCTATGTCCCTGTCAAAAATAACCATCAGCTCATCGCCATCGGACCATTTTAAAAATAAATTTAATGACCAAAACGGGTTATCCAATGGCGCAGTTCACAAAAAGAATTTTCCAGTTAAAGATCCTCATCTTCAAAAACCGAATTCCCCCGAGGCAATTGTTCTGCACGCAATTATCGGAGGGTTGAGTATGTATCTTTTTTTTTTTCACGTGAATTCATTCGTCACGTGACAGATTGGTGAGATTATTTTTCCCCTCTCTTCTCTCGACTATTCTCCTTAGGGTCGTATACATTGGCGCATGGGATTCGTGGAGGTGTGAATTTCTTGCTAAATTTATTGACCTTATTTCGCAAGAGGTAAATTAATTGTGAGGATCCGTGCAAAATCCACTTGGATGATTTTAACCGTCATAATCGCATCACTACAGAAAAGGGACCTTTAGGCAAGCATTCGTTCATGGATTCTTTGGTACAGACGCAATTCGATTTGGGGTGGCATTTGGTGGTTTTTCTTTTTTGTGGAAATTAACCAACAATTCCATGAGATACCTCAGAGGAATTGATGACAAGTGGAATGGATTTGTTGCTGGTACTCATTGTCCATTTCCTTTAATCGCAATACGAGTTTTTTTTTTTTTTTTCCAACAATTGGACTGACGAAAAAATTCATCATTCTTAAATAGGCACAATTGCCGGCATATCTCTCGCGGCGGAAAAACGCGAAAGAAGAATCACCATTGCACAACAAGTGTTTGTGCGGTTAGTATTCTCGTGAGGAGTTCCATAATCGATTTAAAGTACTAAGTAATATGAATCTCTAGTGCGGTACAAGCCCTGTACAAATGCGGCGGCTCACGGAATTACTTGCGTGTTCCGAATATAGATTCCATATTGTTCATCATATCCACTGCCCAAGTGATGTATGCGTACACGGTAAAGAAAGATTACGCGATCACAAATTCGTCCACTTTGCATGACCAAGATTTTGCGCTGACCGCGAAATGTAATGTGTTAGATGCAACCCACCACATTACCACCGGACTTCCTCCAGTTTATGATAAAAACGGCACGTGTTTCCAGGGAGACGTTAAAGTTGAATGAGAAATTTATACGCGGGAGTCCCCTGAAAATAGAGGAAGCCCTACAAATTGTCAAAAAGTACAAGGGAACGGATCGTGCGCATCATGTTGTGTCAAAGTTGCCACCTTTTCCGAAAATGATTCCATGGTAGGCCCGTGTCACGTGATTTTCCCGAGTTGAATGTTTAACGGTATCAATTGCTTATTTATTCATTTGAATCGAAACAACAGTGAACTGATACATCCACAATTTGATTCTTGCATCTATGCTGACGTTGAGCGGTTTTATCAAGCATTCAAAGGAATTTTACCGGTCTACGCGACATTAAATTTTGTGCCGATGATAGCCTTTAAATTTCGGCACCTTTTAAAAAGGTATGTATTATTATTCCTTATCCCGGAGTTTTACACACAGGGACGCATTGCTGATAATCTTTATCGTGCTGGTCGTACGACACAAAGCCCGGTTCCGTTATTAAAGAAGAGTTTCTTCAACACAATTCGATCGAGTGTGTTCTTGGCCTCCTTTGTCTCAAGTTATTTGACACAAATATGCGTCCATCGTAACGTGGCGAAGTCTGTTGGATTCAATCTGAATACAAAATACATTTACTGGATAACGGGAATAGTTAGTTCCACGGCGATATTCATTGAGCACAAGGGACGGAGAAGTGATCTGGCGTTGTACGTGGTACCTAAAGCCGCCGAATCGCTATATAAAATTATGTACCAGAAGAATTGGATATTTGAATTGCATAGCACTGCAGATATTTGGTTCTTTTCGGCTGCGATGGGCGTCATTATGGTATGTGTCGAAGTTATGAATGAATTCGCGCGCAGATTGCAACATTCTCAAATATGTTGATTCTTTTGCTCAGGCATGCTTCCAGTATGAACCCGAAGTATTAACTCCAATGACAAAAACCATCTTACATAAGTTCTTTGGAAACAATTAAACCTTAAGATTAGATAAAAATTAATAATTTATATGTACTGTACTGACTGCTATACCAAAAGCAAAAGGGCGAACGCCGTATGACAAGATAAAAAAAATATGCGAATCACGTGCACCATCACTGACATGCATTGTCCACTCTCACGTATCACGAATTGATTATCAAGAATGTCAATATTACTTGCGAGTCGAACTCTTGCGACATATAAAACTTTGCATTTGAATTATGACAAACCACCTTGCGTTTTTCGTAATGTTATAAAACCGTTGTTTATATGTCGGAATGTGAAAAAAAGGAAGACCGCAGTCAAGCTGCTCATGGATTTTGAAACGCTCGGAAAGAAAGGTTCAACGCTTCGTGTTTCGGTTGCTTCTCAACGGTAAAAGATATCAATCTACCGATGCTGATATTGCTTCCTTTTGAAACAGATGATATCGTTCTAGTTAAACCAGGTATTCTTCTTCGTTCAACCGTCTTTACACTGACTGATGTGGTGTCATCGCCTTAATGGGACTGAAGTTTGACCATAAATATGACAGGCTACATGAGACACAGGTTGTATCCCCAGAGGATTGCAAACTATTATATCCAAAGGGAACGCGTGGAAACAGAGGAAGGACAGAAACAAATACACCTTCTAGCCAAAGGAGGTCAACTGACTCTGGCAATCAATGGAACGGGTTATTCATCCGTAAGTCGGCTGCTCCAGCGAATTCTTTGACCTTTTCCTCAGAAAAAAATAATAATATATATATATAACGAAATTCACCCAAATTAGGTGATAAAGGGAGTGCCACGTAGCATTGCGAAGGACGACCAATATGTTACCCAATATTTCGACGAAGTACAGAAAAAGTTGGCAAAATTACGTCACATCGATTGCCTGGTTTTTAGACGAGAGTCTGTTGGGGGAACTGATAATTCGATGGAAATTCAAGAACCAATAACTCTTGAGCACATTGCTCGTAAAATCCAGAACGATCATGACCTCACATTTAATACTGATGATATGGAATTCCAAGGAGACGACATATCCGACCAGATCCGACATCCAGGCGAATACATTTGCTACTTTCATTTTCGCGAAATTGAGATAAAAGTTCCGATTAGGGTATCGGTGGAATCTTATATAAGTGAAAAAGAAGTTGAAACATCTTTGGATGAGAGCCCAGAATAATCCAAGAATACAAAGCATATCTTTTTTTTTTTCGTTGAAACATTCCTTTTTACTGATATGCAAGCGGAAAAATATCTAAAACAATCAGTGTTATTTGTTTTAAAGGGATAAACTAATGATTAATAATTGATGATTGATAAAGTTATACTGAAAATGTTTTTAAAATTTAAAATTTTAATTAATGCATACAAAAAAATGGGCTACTTATTTAAACTTTATCAGTGTAAGACTCTTTCAAGTGCGCTGATTGGCCATTTCCGATAAGATAGCGAATTCTTCCATTTCTACATTAAAATGTACGAAGAAACATCTTGTGAACTTTTATCCCTTTCTGACCCAAGCGACTTCCCCAAACTTGAGCTAAAACACCTCGACTCAATTCCACGTTGTCCGATATGTAAGGATTTCTTCAACACCCCCATGATTACTGAATGTGGACACGCGTATTGTTCGCTTTGTATACGACGGTGTTTGGCTATAGAACAAGTTTGTCCAATATGTCGTGACAACCTATCCGAGTCACAGTTGTTCAAAAGCCCCGATACCGAAAATCTAGTTCAGTCATGGATGAACATTAGGTATTATGTCACTATACTCTGACAAATGCAAAGAAGTCGATTCTTTAAGTAACCTTCTTTCATGCCATTTTAAGACAAACCTTGTTAAGAGGTACCCTAAAAGAAAAAACCAACATACACAAAAAAGAATCGAACACCGTTGGAATCGATTCACAGGATGATAAGGAAAAGGAAGGCGTATGAACGCCTAAATCAATTATCAATGATAGACTGGACTTACAGCTGATGTATTATTATCTATCTTACTGGAGAAAAGGCTGTAAATGTGTTTCGGGTTTCCTGGAATCCCGTGTGGATGCTTGACTCGAAACTTGCGATAATAATAATAATAATGATAATAATAATTTGACTATAGTGAGGCATTTTTGCGCATACATGATGGATTAAGTGGATTCATACCACTATGCACAAAACTATCGAAATAAGAGACACAGATGGTTGATTACCATCAAAATTATGTTTGATCTTTGCAATGTTCGTCAGACTATTCTAATAATCATGCTTCAAGGTTCTCATGTAATTCTCTGGCAAGAATGTTTGGTATAATTGTCAGATGCAAAGACATTACTCTAGCATCAGCTCAGCGGGGCAATGATGCTTCACCAGTTTCGCAATACGTAATTGCGAGAAATCTAGTTCCGTGATATCATGCCTATTTATTGCTCGACCATATTCACACATGCAAAAAGAGCGCATCACCAGCATTATATAAACCAAATTCAACCAAAGTCAAATTAGGAGCGCGCGCAATGCATCAAGTGATTTGATCAATAATCGAATGTTAACGCCAGTTGGTATGAAATGATGGTCTTTGCATTGGATAAGTGAACAAAAGAATATATATTTTTAGTAAAATTTCAGGCCATTACACTTCTTGAAAAGGAACATGGTTTTTATCAATGAATTATTAATTTCTAATTATCAATATAATATTTTACTGTGGTAAATTATTTTACTGCTTGATGATACTTTGGAGAAATTACTTGCAATAATATTACTGGTATCACTGTATTAATAATTGTCTAAACTAATATCTTCATTACTTATATTATTAAAATCATTTAAAGAACTATTATGTTCTATTTTATTTTTAAGAAATGAGCATTATCAATAATGTTTCAAAGAAAAATATCTTTAAAACAGTTGCAAAATTTTAATTTTTTTTTTTTTAACTAACTTACAATCATGCCATTATAGTGTGTCTTTATATTATTTAAAAAATATAAAGAGTTTGCTAAACTAGTTTGAATTAACAAAACAAAATCTAAACTAAATACTTCAAGACAAATTTAAAAAACTTCACTTTCTAGTAAATTATGATAAATTGTTAAAAATAAAAATACAACAATTCAAAACTTATAATATCTAGTTAATATAATTATATTATATTCAATCAAAATCTTATTAATTTTCTATTTACTTAATAATTATATAATATTTTAACCTGTAATCAATCCCAATAGTTTGTCTTTCTTAAGAAATTAAAATAAAATCTATAATAATTTATGAATTCTTTCATAATATGACTAATTTATTATTAAATATAAAAATTATTCTTTTTGCTGATCCTCTAATTCTATACAAAAAAGATGTTCATAAGAAGTTTTATACTTTCTTGTTAATAATGTCTTTATACTTTCATTAAAATAACTTAAAACTTGTCTTCACTTATCTTTCCTATCTTCCTTTACTTGTTTATAAATTTCTTTGAATAAAAAGTTGAGTTTTTAGTGACTTAAAAAAACTCAAGTATATACTTCCTCTATTAAGGGCATGAAGGTTCTAGGAAGTAAAGGGACTAATAAGTGAAGTATTATCTTACAAAGCTAGAAATGACAAGAAATAGAGATTTTGTTGGCATAAGAAGGCTTATTATTTATCTTCTTATATATTTTCTAATATTCTCTTAAAGTATTTATTATTTTTCATGATTTTCTTGGAGAATTTTACTTATCTCAATTTGACCCTGAATTTCTGATAACACAATATCACTTGACATCTAATTGGTTAATATGAAATATGTTAGTAGTTGAATATAAACAAACTTCTACTAGTCACCTCACATGTTTTGATAATATTATTAGTAATTGAAAAAATTGATTGATGTCTCATATCTGCTCTATTTCTCCAATTGGGTTAACCTACAGATCAAGTTTCATAAGGCCAATAAGATATGAGCAACAAGTTTCTATATAGTAAAAAAGCTACTATTTGTTCAAATTGAGATCTTTCTTTCCTATTATTTCGGTTTGGTAAAGTTCAAAATTAAAGTCTTCTTTTTATTTTAGTCAAACAATAAGATCAAATAGTCTCTAGTTCATGTTAAGTTCCAATCTTTTAATTATAGTTGAAATTATATGTCCTTAAAAGTTGTTAAAGGATATTATAATCTATAAGGATTCTCATAACTTTCAAGACCCTTCCATTATTATAAGACAAAAAAATTAAAAAAGAATTTGATCTTTTGGATAATAAAAAATATATACCAGTTAAAATTTCTTTAATTAAATATGACTACTAAAAGATATTATATTGAAATAACAGGATCCAATTCCTATTAGATCACATAAAAACCTGAAGTCCAATATAAGTTACCTTCTTTACTGTAGGTGGATAAAAAATTACTGTTCAAAAAAGATGGAATCAAGTATATTCTGAAAGTAAATACTTCTACTAGGCAATAAGTCTTCTCAGATGGTATATAAGAAAGAAATTAAGATCAAGAATGTATAAGTTCCTCTGATGATCAGAAAAAGAAAGGATATTCCAATCAGGCATTTCTTATTAAGAAGAGATCTTAAAAAGCAAGTTTTTGAAAGAAGCTGAAAAAATTTTTTTTTCAATTTTTACCTTTTCATTTTCTTGTTGTCTATTTAGACATTTTTAGATATCCCTTTTCCCTTTTTTTTCAATTTATCCTTTTGTAGTTTCCTGTATTCTAATAGTTTGATAAGATATATAATAGTGATAATCTATTGGCAATGATATAATGAACTAGGAAGATTTTCACTTCAAGATATTAGGAAGTGAAATATTGTCCTTAAGACTAAACTTAGAGACTCTTATGCTTATACTAAGTTGGTTAAATTAGAATAATAGTTTAGCTATAGTATATATTATGTTGCTCAAATAAAAATGTACTTATATTTTCAATTGATTAATAAATCAACAATCTAACCTGGCTATGAATATTAAAAAAAAAAAGATTAATTTATTATTATACAGTATATAAGTACTTTAAGTTATATTTTAAAAATAATATTGATATAATTGAATTAATTATTATTAATAGTTTGTTACTATTAATTGATTTAAAAATCTATAAATTGTTAAGTTAAAAAAAAATGAAAAAATGAATATAAAAAAAAAAACCAATTCAAGATTTATTAAAAAATTTTAAAAATAAAATCAATCTTCTTTTAAAGTGATCTACTTGATTGATATAATCTTTTTACGTTATTTGAATTTTTTAAAAAAAAATTTTTTTTATTATCTATGATATTAAACAAATTAAATTGTTTTTTTTTTTTTTAACTTGCAATCATACCATTAAGGTATGTCTTTATTGAGATATTAAAAAAAAATATCTATAATATACTAGTCAAATTATATTATTTGATAACTGAATTATTATTGAATTTAATTAAATTTAATTATAAAAATATTGTTGAATTCATTTTGATTGCTACCACTTAGCATATTACTATTTTGGCAATAAAGTAACAATCAAAATTCAACAATAAAAAAATTCAGCAATCAAAAATTTATTAATTAAAAGTTTAACAATAAATTGTCAAAAAATTTATTAATAATTTGTTAAATAATTCATTAACTATTTAGCAAAAATTTATTAAAAGTTTGTTGCAAAATTATTTATTAACAATTCAATAAAAATTTGAAATTAATTTATTAACAATTTGTCAAAAATTTGTCAAAAATTTATCAACTATTCATTAAAAAATTGACAACTATTCATCAAAACTATTCATTAAAAATTCATTAACTATTTGTTAAAAATTTAACAACTATTTATTAAATTATTTATTAAAAGTTTATTGATTATACATTAAAAATCCAACAATTATTTATCTATTAATTAACAAAAATTTATAAAACTTGTAAAAAAAATTATTCATATTTATAAATTATTTGATATTATTTATATATATATATAATATGTAACAAAACTTTTTGGAATTTTTTAAAATACATATTTTTGTTTATAAATTAATAAAAAATTATTCA
>CAJVPT010005676.1:0-11911 GCA_910592055.1 Acaulospora colombiana | reverse complement strand
TGGCCTGGCTAGAAGCTTGGGAAGTTGATATTGGGCTCTCCTAAGCTTACTGTGAATCAGTTTATGATTGTTTTTCCCTTCCCTTGTAAAGTAAAGCTAGTATGATGCTATGTTGCCTATACTTCTCTTGATTGATAAGGAGAGTTTTGGGAAGGTGGTTGACTGTTGTAGTTTGTTGTTAAGTCCTAAATATTTAAAGGATAAAGTGCTTTTGAGGCTGGCTTCTTTTTTCCAAGAAAATTACCAAATAAGAAAATTTTTAGGAAAAAGGGAATCAGCGGAAAGAGTTTTTTTTTTTTACCAAAAAAAAAAAAATAATAATAATAATAATAAAATAAAAAACAATAAGAATTAAATAACAAGAAAAAGTGAAATATAAAATATTAATAAAATATTTAATTTGTAATAGTACTAATAATAATCAAGAAACTAGTTTACAAAACTATATAGAATGTTCAAAAGAAATAATAAAAAACAATAATTGTACTATAGAAGAAAATTACCAAAAGAATATAAAAAGTGACTATTCTAAACCTTAGACAATATTGAAAAAAACAATAAAAAAAATAATTTATAATAATCAAAGTCCTTTAAAAACTCTTTTTCAAAATGACAAAGTAAATTATATAAATATTAATACTTGAAAAAAAACCATTATTAAAAAAAATATTATAAAGAGAATATATTAAAATCATCTAATAGAAATATTTTTATAAAATCACAAATCCAAAGAAAAATTGATTTTTTATTCTAATAAATCACTTATCAATTATAAAAAAATAAAAATAAAAATAAGTATAGCCTGGATCTAGAAAGAAAAAGCAAAAAAAAAAACAAATTCCAAATAAAAGTAAACAATTGATTCTTATTTAAAAGACTAAATAGATAACAAAGATAATTATATTTCTGATAGTTCTTATTAATTTTTTTTTTTTTTTTTTTTAATATTCTAGCAAGTGTTCTATGGTTTCATCTTATTGGCTACATGCAATGTATTTTACTTGCTAATATAGATCTGATCTTCTTACAATCAACTTACTTAAGATGGGTAGTTCGTCATTAGCTAGTTTAATAAGAAAGCTTCTTTATTGGGATTGTTTAAAAGATGTATCCCACATGTATTCATCTTTAACTCTTTTCTATACTAGATTCTATATATGAGCTTGATGTTCTGAAATTTGATAACTCCATTTTTCTCTGTTCTGTTTTGTTGTGTCCACTGATAGACTATTGTCTTATTATTAATATTCTTGAGAAACTGTCTAATTGAATTATCTAGAGTTGTCCCTTGCCACTTGATTTCAGTTATAATTTTATGTGAAGTGAGATCTTTCTATTCAATTGGTGGAAATTTTAGAGCTTCCTTAGCTAAGGCATCTGCTTTTTCATTATATGGTCATTTGAGTATGCCTTGACTTTTGTGAGCTTTAGATCTATATTTTTCTTTTTTATTAGCTTTACTATACAGTATATATCCATAGAAACCAATTTTTTTCTTTGAACCATCTCTTGTGTATTCTTTTCGGGTCTTTTTTTCTAAGGATTTTCACTTAAAAATATATACTTGACTATCTGTAAAGGTCTCCACCTTGCTTTCAATTGGGACTACCAAAAGTATTGTTATAATTGCTATCAATTATGCTCTTGTAGATGAGAACCAATTGTTTACTCCTATTTAGAACTTGCTTTCCTTTTCTTCTTTTCTTATTTGGGTCCAGGTTGCTCCCATCTTTATATCTTCTTTTCTATAATTAGTAAGTGATCCATCAGAATAGAAGATTAGTTTTTTTTTAGATCCAAGGTTACATTGAAGTATATCTATTAGGTGGTCTTGATATGCTTCTTTTCTAATGTGTTCTTTGATAATAGCTTCTTCTTAAGTTCCAATATCCATATGATTTACTCTATTATTTTAGATCTTTAAAGGGCTTTGATTGTAAATCATTTCTTTGATGCTTTTTTCAAGTGCTGACTTGAAGTTGGAGATTTTTAGATCTCGTGTTCTTCTAGTAGACTTTCTTGTATTGAGATATAGTATTATATACTGTATATTTTGTCTATTTCTTTTTCAAGATATAGTCACCATTTAGTGTTATTCCTTTTGAACATCTCAGGCATTTTTGTATATTGGTCTCCTGATCATTGTTGAAGTTATGACTGGTAAAGTGCTCTGCTATTGCTATATTTCTCTTTTTTTCTCATCTTAATTTCTTCCAAGTTACTTGATTTCTTTTATTTTCCATCACTATCCACAATTTTTTCTGCTTGTCTTAATTAAAGTCTATTTTTGAATATTCTGGTTTCCATTTTGTATAATTTTTTTTCCCAGATCTTACGAGCTGCTTTGGTTGTTTTTCTGAAAGATTTTTGGCTATAATTTGAAACTATTCTGGTATGGGTCCTTTACTTGTATCTTGTAGGAGCTGAAGTATTCGCCAGTCTTTTATTTTTGTGATTTCCTAATCGATTAGCTAATCCAGATACATCATTTAATTGTTTCTAAGTAATGGTATGGCTTTTTTGTATTGTTTTGGTATCAGATATTCTCTAATCCAAAAGTTTCCCTTTTTCCATTTAAAGATATCTTGCCATTTCCAACTATGAAATGTTATTTCCATATCTTTAGCAATTTTAATTACTTGGAGTGGAAAGTTTCTTTTGTCTGTTAGATGACTTAAAAATTTGTAGGCTAATAAATTGAGTAGTTCCCAATTTTTAATCTGTACTTGTTTGAGTCTAATAATTGTTGTGATTCCTACTGATCTGAGATCATTTAATCTGTTGCAAAGTCCCATTACCTGACTTTCTCTTTGTAATATTCAAACACTTTTCAAATTGTGAATTTTTGAATGGTGGATTATGCTATTGAGCATTAATCTGTATAAACTACTCTTATTCTTAAAAAGTTTTCTATATGTTATCATTAAGGTGTTGCATATTTTTCAGGATAATATGTTGCATTCTAAATTCTATCCTAGATATTAAAACTCTATTTAGAATATAGAGGCTTATTTGTCTGTCACTTTTTTATGTTTAAGGGCTCTTATTATAATGAAAACTTCTTTAAGTATTCATTCTTTAAGCTCAATTGCAGTTTTTTGATTACACATCCAGATTTCTAAGAATTTAGCCTGTTCTGTTCTTTCAAGCTCTTTAACTACTTCTTCTTCAGTACTTGTTTTTACCTCTTCTAGATAGTAGTTAGGATTGTTAATAGTGACTAAAACTAATTTGTTGCCATTTATTTGAGAGTCATTGGCTGTGTAAAAGATTCTTGCAGTTTTCAGAATCTTTTTTATATTCTCTTTAGATCTTGCTATCCATGTTGTGTCATCTATAAAGGCTATATCTGTATACCTTGATTCTAACCTTCTTGTAGTCTGTTTTTTAAGATCAGGGTTCCATATAACTGATATTTTGTATCCTCTTTGTGAATCATTTTGGATTTTACATAAAAGAGGGTTATAAAAAATTCTTCATAGTAGAAGTGAGATGATTTCCCCTTGATCAATTCCATCTCTGGCTACTATTGATTTTGTGAGGTCATTTTCGAATAGGACTTAGAATTTTCTATTTTGAAAAAGGTTCAGTATAATCTTTATGAAACCTTTTGGAGCTTTGATTCTTTTCATTGCTTTTACCAGCATGTCTAGACTAATTGTATCATATGCTTTTGCAGTATCTTGAAAATGTATCCACAGTTCTTTTTTATTTTCTCTGGCATCTTCATAGATATTGTTAAGAATCTGAATTAGTTTTGCTGTACTTTCTTCTAGCAGTCCTGCATAGTACGGTCCTCTGAGAATATTATTGTTTTTGCAAATATTTTCTATTCTATTGATAAGAATTTTGGTGAAACATTTTCTTGTAACTTCTAACAAAACAATAGGTCTAGTATTTGAGAGTTTGTAGCCCATGATTTGAGTTTTGCTATTCAATATATGTAACACTATTTCCAGTGTTTTGAAGTGACTTCCCATTTTGTTTTTGTGAAATGCTCTCAATGTTTTACTTAACTCTTCTTGTGAGATTGGCTTGAGTAGTTCATTGTATCAAGATATTTGGACATATTTTCTTGATTTATACCCTTCTTTCCAATCTTCAGGTAAACTGTTATAGCTAGCTTTTCTTTTTTTGAAGACTTCACAATGATATCTTCTTATTTTCTTTTCGATTTTATCTTTTTGAGTTGTAATGTATTCATTATTCCCTAGCTTGATATTAACCCTATTTAGTACTATTTTACTTCTAGTTCAATTGATTAGAGAGCTGACTATCTGTTTTTTATTGTTTCTCAAGTAATCATATCTTTGTTCCAAAGCAGTCTTAATACTATCTCTTATTTTTTTCACTTCCAATTTTTGACATATAAATTTAAGACCTTCTATAGTATCTTGGATATCTTTTTTCAAAGATTTTCATAGCATTTTAGAGATGTTATATTGGGTACAATAGTTTTTAATCTAATAATTTGAATTGTGAGTATTATTATATTTTTCTATAGCTAAGCTAAGGGTCTGTAGCTTATCTATTTCTTTTGATGTTTCTACTTTATTGTAAAGTTTTTTTAGTTGTAGAGCTTTTCTGTAACTGATGAATTCGGTATTGTGCTTATAGTGCTTTTCTTCTGCTTGAGATGTTTTCTTAGTTGCTTGCTTGTTAAAGGCTGCTTTACATAACAATTTCTCGAAAGTATTCCACAGTTTGTTTGCTTGATTCCCTCTTTCATTTAAATTAGATTCTTCTTGTAGCAATGGTTCTAGTGATGTTTTAAATTTATGGTCTATTTTTATTAAATGCTTGCCATTGTAATGGAGATTTACTCTTTATATTGATTCTCCTTTGTATACTTGTGGAAGGTTATATGGTTTGACTTCTTATGAAAAGGTCTTTGTCATATAAAGTTATTAGGAGCATGGTATAGTCACTGCCTGTAATATCTTCTATATCTTGATTATCAAATTGGAGTAGTGGATAACTTGTTAGGCTATAAGAGATCAAAATATAGTCTATTTTACTACTACTTGTTAGGTTTCTTCTTGTTGGAGTTTTTTCTTTACTTTTCTATGTAGCTTGTATATCTATAAAGTCACATTCATCAAGAAAGTTAAATAATGGGATTTCAGGTTTTCATTATGATCTGAAGCTTGCTTTTGAGGAGAACTTTCTATCTTTTAATGGGTTATAGGCTATATTAAAATCTCCTATTACTATTATGTGAAAGCCTTGTCCATATTTATTTTTAATAAAGTTAGTTATCTTGTTCTGTATCATTTTGTATCTTGGTTTGTCTGAAAGAATATAGATCTGTATAATACAGATCTTTTTTCTTTTTATGAACATGTTGGTGACAATAATATATCTTTCTTTTTTATCTACTGATGCAATTTTTTTTCCAGATCTCTTCTGATTAAGAGACTGACTTCTGCTCCAAATGGTGTGTCTTTGTTGGTATTATAGAAGTGTTAATAGTCTTTTTGATTATTGAAAGCCCATTGTGCATTAGCTTCTGTCAATTTTGTTTCACATAACTCTAGTAGGCTTATTCCTTGTTCTAGTATCTCTTCAACTAGGTTTTGTTGCTTTGTTTTATCTGTAATTCCTCAAACATTGTGTTTATCCAATCTGATCACCTTTTTACCTATATCATCTTCTTCTTTGGTTTTTTCTATTAATCTATGTCTACTATTGTTAAAAAAATTTTTTTTCTGTTCTTGCTATAGAAATGTTGTGATATTTATATTTCCTTCCTTTTTTATTCTGTAACTACTTTTTAAAGTTCGTTTGTTGCCCATATTTGAGATTTTTGATGAGGAAGCAGTAAACTGTTGCTTCTCTTGATTACTATTAAGGACTGGTGTGCCTTTAGAAGTAGTTTGCTCCCTTATTACTGAGTCTTGATCTTCTGAAACCTGTTTGTCTCTCTAGAATAATAATGGGTCCCTAAAGTATTTAGCATATAAAATTTCTCAGATCACTTATGTCCTTTTTTGAGGAACAAAATTCATAGTTCTTCACTTTAATAGGAACAAAAGTCAGGAAATGCTATAAATCAATGATTTAGATAATAGAGAACAATTATAGGTGGTTTTTTTATAGTTATTAATTTAAAATTTTTAATTTTTCCTAGTGAAGGACATTTGACTTTTGTTCTTACCTCCCTCTTTAGGGACCTATCTTTACTCTAGAGTATCTATTCTAGCATGTAGTCTTTCTAGATTGGTTAGAATATTTATTAAAATATCTTGTGTGCTTTCTATTTTGGGTTTTCTGTTAACTTCAGAAGATCTATTTCTATAACTTCATTGATTTTTAATTGATTCTCTATTGTTTCATGTTGCAACATATTCTTCTCTATTGTTTTTTTCATATCTTATTCTATTATTGCTTCACTGCCTAATCTGTCTCAAATTTCTGAACCTATGATAACTTGCTGGATTAGAAATAAACTCTATTGATTCTGTATCTAATTATGAGTCAGGTGTTAATTCATTATCTATTTCTATATTTTTGGATCTGAATCTTGTATTTGTATTTTCATATTTAGGATTTTGGCTTTTTGTTTTGAATGTGTGTTTAATATTTCATGAGAGGCGATATCCCTATAAGAAAATATGTTATTTGTATGCCTTGTTTCTTTTTTCTTTTGTTTTAAAGCAAACTACTGTAAAGTTATGCTTCTTGAGTGCATAGAGATCTTTGGGTGTGTAGCATGCCTTAGCTTGTATACCATTCAATGCTCAAGCTATTAGACTGGTATATATTTTGTCAGTATCTAGAAGTCTTGCTGAGTTATCATTTTTTTCAATTAATATTTAATTGATTTCATTATCGCTAAGCTCAGACTTGAAAAATATAGTTCTTGATATTTCTGTACTAATTGGAGTTATCCAAATTTCTTCAAAATTTAAGCTAAGATATTTGTACCATTTGATATAAGCTTTCGCTTGTGATTTTGTATTTACCTCATAAATATGAATGTTTTAAACTTCTCCATATTTTTTTAGATATACTTTTATGAGGTTCTTATTGTTTTTCTAATCCATGTCTACCAAATATATGTGCCAGATAATAATGTCTTCTTTGATTTTGGATTCTTGAAAAACTTTTCAATCTAGGTTTCTTTTTGTCTTTTGTTTCTTGTAAGTGGTCAATAGTATTATATTTTGAATAGCGAAGTTGTCTTCCTTTTAGTTAACTTTTTCAATGCATCTTATAATATCTTCTTTCTCTTGTATCCAAAAAACTAACCACTTATTTCTATTGATAAACTCTTTTTGTAACAGGTTTTTTTTTTCTTTCTTGTGAAAGTTTAAGAGTATTACTTAGATATGCCTTAGTTTCATTTTTTGTTTCTCCTGGAATATTGACTGTTATAGCATCTAATCTATAATTTTCTTTTTTTTTATAAAGTAAGGGTTTGTTGATGATGCCATATCTTTATTCCTAGTGATATAAGAGCTATGTTCACTAATACATTGTTTTTTTACTGTTTCTTGAAGTTTTTGTGATTCTAGTTCTTCGATCTCCTGTATACATATCATTATTACTTCATTGTCTATTGTTGATTTATTATCTATTTGTTCAATGATCTTCATTGGTTGTTGCCTTAATTTATGTTGACTTTCAGGATTCTTGATAATTTCCATAAGCTTATCTTCAATGTAGGGTTGTAGAAGATCTTCTTTAATCCCTTTGCCTTATTGTCAAAGATATGTGATATATTGAGTTAAGATTATTCTTTGTGGAAGATTGTCACATCTATTTCTAGTATCTTAGCTATAATACTATCAAGAATAGTATATGTTTCTGATAACGAGTCTACTGATCCACTGGATTCATTATTTTTTTGTTTTGGTAGTTATTGTGAAATCATAAAGTAGAGTGTTCATCATACTTTATTGAGAAATTGATTAATATGTTTACTATATTCTCTTCTCTTTTACTGATAATCTGTAATATATGTTGTACTCTATTCATATTTGTTACTGATTTAGATTTATTGATAAATCATATGATTGCTTGTTTATATTTGCCAGTTATTCTATTTTTGGATTATAGATAAATCTTTCTGGGTTGTTGTTGTTTATATTTTTGATTAGGTAATATGGAAAAACCTTGTTGTGTTGTTTTGATTTTTTATTTATTGATATTAAAGATTTTATCCAAATTTTACAAGTTGTTGTTGTGTTTGTATAGAATGTTGATCAACTTGTTTGGATCACAAGTTATATATATGTGTGTGTGTTTTGTTTGTCACTTTTATGTATATACTTGTTTTACTTGTCTACTTTTACATAATTGTGTTCGCATAACAAAATAAAGGATAGATATGTTATTTATATGTGTATATATGTTTAGACTGTCTTGTTTTTAAAAAGCTTTGATATTCTTTTGGGCCTTTGAGTGACTGAAGTAACTTGATTTATCGAGTAAACTTAGTTGCTTCCTAGGTTCCTTGCAGTGTCAAGAAAGGTATTAATCTGTACTAGCCTGGCTGTAAGCTGTATAAAGTTGATATTGGCTTTCTTTTTCTGACTGTGAATCCGTTTACAGGGTTCTTTTCTTTCTCCTAAAAATTTTAAGAAAAAGAAGTAAAAGAAAGTTAGTAAAACAATGTATACCTCTTTTCTTAATGTTTCTGAAAGGCTTGCTGTATGTATGTTGCAAAAGCTTGATAGCTTGATTTGAAAGATATGTTGTTTTTTCTTGTGTGTTTGACCAGGTTTTCTTTTTCAAAAAAAAATTACCAAAAAAGAAAATTTTTAAGAAAAAGGAGGATTAGTAGAAAGAGTTTTTAACCAAAAAAAAAACTCTGATAGTTCTTATTAATAATGCTTTACTTCCAGAAATCCATTTATATTTAGAAAGTGAAGCTATATTATTATATATTTTATATTATCACAAGATTTAAAAAAAGCTCTAAAGCAATATATCTTATGCATTACTATAAACTTATATCTAAGGAATACTGATCTATGGATCCATAGTGTAGTGATTAGCACTTCGTAGGTCTGATTACAAAATGTAGGTTCAAATCCTCTAGGAGACTAATGTAATTCCCTGATCATAAAAAGCAGGTAGAATCTGGCAAATTATCCATTAGTCTAACCATATATAACTGATGTTTTTGAGTATAGCTGGTAATACAGGACAGTTTATACAAGAATTGTGATTAGGTTACTATCCAAAATCAAGTAGAATTATTTCTAATAGGATCTCATTACGACCTGCTAGTAACAAGAAAAGTAGATCCTTAAACCAGTTGTATACCACTGAGGAAGAACTGACTGAAGATCTCATCTGATTTCAAGACTTTAAGCATGTGTTTATGTCTTGACCTATAGATCTAACAATCGGAAGGCCTTGGTGGGAGGAGAAATCTATGAATCACTTCGAAGGATTAAAATTTAAATCCAGGATAAATAAATTTTGATGATCTAATAACCAGACTACTCTTAATAAAAATAGTCTGAAAAAAATTAAGAAGAAATTACATGGTCTTCTGATAAGATAGTGCTTATACATGGTTAGTAAATATATAAAAGCTACTCATGTATATAGGTTACTAATATAAGCAGATGTATGAGTACTTGTTAGTATATATATAGTTTGTCTATATACAAAGAATAATGTAAGCAGCTGAGTAAGGGCAGTTGCCTTATATGAATGTACAGGTATATCACTAATAAAGATTGTGACAATAGCTATATTAGATAATATACTACAAACCTTACATATTCTTCTCACATTTTTAAAAATTTATACAGTACTAGTTCAGCCTTGGCAGGTTAGCTTCCCATTTAGGGTGGCAACAAGCCATGAGGTGAAATATTTCTATTGAACTAAATTTGATTAATATAGGTAGTCATATGTACATCTCTACTTAATCCAAATAAAGTAAGGTTGAACCAGCTAATAAAAAAATATATATATATATATATATATATATATAAGGAACATTTTAAAAAAGAACAAGATCTACCATTTGACAAATAATACTACAAGAAAATTTTAGAATTAAATAATGAATCAATATAATTAAATACAGAATAGACAGATAAAAAAATAATAAGAATCAATATTAGATACAATATTATTAGAGATCACTTTTCCACTGATCCTCTGATCACATTCAAAAAAAATGTTTGCAAAAAGTTTTATACTTCTTGATTAACAAAGTCTTAATACTCTCCTTAAACCAATCTAAAGTAATACTTCAGGAGTCATACTCACTTTCCTTTTTCTCTTATAAACAATCTTATTCAAACAAAAACATAACTTTCAGTAACAAAAGCCATAAAACACCTTTTCTACTAACGGCAAGAAAGTTCTAAAAGAAAAAAGAACTATAATACTACCATCCACTCACCTATTAGAGAAACAATATAGAGCTTTTCTAGTAATAAAAGACTTATCTTGAAGGCAACCACCCATCCTCTTGTTATACTTTGGCTCTAAGAGTGCTCTTTCTCAGTTTTTTTTAAGGAATTTTGCCTACCTCAGTTTAACTCTGAATTTTGAGTAGCATAAAGTTTCTTATACAGTAATTGGCCAGTAGAAAACATGTCAGTAAAAGAATGTAAACAAGCTTATATTAGTCACCTCATGTATCTAAATACATTTCCTTAGTATTTATAAGAATCTAAGGTCCACTATAAATTACATGCCAGTTACACAGATGGATACAGAACATGAAAACCATGATATTATTGACTACATGAAAAGAATAAGGCTGGATTGGGCTATAATGGATAGATAACAATCCCAACTTATTTCTTCTCCAGCAAATACAACTATTATACTTAGAGCCAGTATTTTTTTGGAGGGTTTTGATACTCCTATCTGCTCATTAAAATTACTTCTAATGACCAGCTAAACAATATTACATCTTTCCAGACAAGACTTGACTTGAACACAACCTCTCTTTTTCTTTTTAAAAATTTTTGGTTAAGCGCTAATGGAACTAAGGCTTCATATAAGTAGTCCTCAATATCGGTAAAGCTGGGTACTCCAGATAAATCTTTAATATATTAGCTCTCTCTTTTTGGAATTGCAATAAGCCATTCAGTGAACCAGCCAATAGTCGTGCTCTAGGAAATGTCAAGGGGTAAAATAGAAAATTGACATAGTATGTATTTTCATGCTCTCTATCTTTTTGTGGTTTGTTTTTATAAGTAGATACCTATATTAGATGGTCATATAATTATCTTATCATAGTTGGATAAGATATACTGTAAATAGGTAGCTTTTTGTACTATTTGTTGATCTGTAAATTCTTGGACAGTATGGGTAGTTATTTATCCCAGTTGTTCCTAAGTTCTTTGCTTATTCAAATAAATCTCACTTACCTTAATGCAAGAATAAGCTAGTGTTTAAAACATATATATATATATACTGTATAATAAATATAACAATAAAAAAAAAAAAAAACTCTTTCCGCTGATTCTCTGACCACACACAAAAAAGATGTTTGCAAGAAGTTTGTATTCTTCTTTGCTAATAAAGTCTTAATACTTTCCTTAAAACAACTTGAAGTATGACTTCAAGAGTCGCTTCTACCCTTTTCCTCTTATTTACAAACCTCTTCACTCAAAAACTTGACTTAAAGTGACCAAGAAAAGTCAAGTAATATCTTTGATACCAATAGCAAGAAAGTTCTCAAAGGAAGAAGAACTGACTGTGAAGTACTTGAAGACCTATTTAACCTTTGAAACGAGAGAATATAGAGGTTTTTAATGACAGAAGGGCTTATTTTTCCCCTTCCAGTCACTTGTAGACCTCTTAGAGCTATTGCTTTCATGTTTTTCTGGGGAATTTTGCCTACCTCAGTTTGATCCTGAATTTTGATAGCACAAATCCTCACCAAAGGTGATTGGCTGATACAAAACACATCAGTTTTTGGAATGTA